>VZTU01003608.1:17912-58286 GCA_013400835.1 Zapornia atra | reverse complement strand
GGGGGGGGGGGGAAGGGAAGGAGAGGCCAGAAGACAAGAAGGTGAACACATTTAAAACAGGGATTCTACAGGAATGAGGGAGCTGGGCTCTGCGCGTGTGTATTTTACATTTGAAGGAAGTCTCACTGACAGGTCAAACCCACTGGTGGTGTGAATTATACAGCTCCAGCTTCCTCCAGTTTGGCAGGGTGGTAAGAGCTCTGCGGAAGGCAGCCGCTGTGGTTTGACTCTCACTGATAATAGCCAACCCTCCCTCCACCCCCTGAAAACTCAGGGCTCTAAAAATAAGACGGAAGCAAAAGGAGAACCATTTCCTTGCCAACACCAGTAGCTGGGAGGCCTGGAACGATGCCATTAGATACCCTGCTATTTATTGCCCGTTTCCACCCCATAGGAAGCTTAGGGAAGTAGTTGCCAAAAGAAAAAAAAAAAAAAAAAAAAAAAGAGAAGGGAGAAAAATAAACCTTCCTGTTTGGCTTAACATTTGACAGGGCGAAGTCAGATAATTCCAGCTCTGCGTTTTGCAGATTCCTGCCCACAGTTGTTTTGCTCCAGAGACTTCTTCTAAAAACAAACAAGGATTTTCATGTATCAGTGCTTTTAAAGCAAACACAGGAAGTATCTTCTCCAGTCTCCTACGCATCCCTTCCTCTGCTTTGCCTGCTGCCTCACACTCTCTTCACTGGGCGCCTTCACTCTGTACAACGCAAAATCAGGAGCCTTAGAAATGCATGTGCTTGTTCATTCGTTTCCCTTCAGAAATTGCAGTTTCACCAGGACCAGAAGTTTTGCGAGTCAGTCATGGTTTTAACAAGTCGTCTCAAATCAGAGATGCAACTCCAGGGGGGAAGGAAAAGAGTGGGAGCTATTTACCAAGATTCATTAGGTTTGTTATCTCCTCTCTACCCAATTCAGAGATGATTCAAACTAGTCTCCTACCTGCACAAAGGTCACACCTGCTCAGCTAGAGAGGTAGGTGCCTCAGCATGTCCTCCTAAAGTTGTTCCAACTCATTTAAATTACATGTTATTGAGAGCCAAGACAGAATATCACCTGGTAGAGATAAGCTAGTCATCTAGCTCAAGGTCTCCAAAACCTGCTTTAAGCAGATTACATGACTTACAAACTACAGCAGAAAGAATAAAATGGAAAATTTTGGAGGCTGAGGTCAGGTCAATGTCTGAAGACCTACTTTTGAAGTGCCTGCTCCAAACTGAAGCCAGCTAAGAAATGGTCCAGCATTTCTTCTCTCATGTAAATAGCACTCAACTCACTTCCAACTTCATTAATAAGATACGCAGGAGCCTAGGACATGGCTGAGGGGAGTGTCAAAATCTGTAGTTTCAAAGTTGCCAGATTTTCTTTCCTTCGTTCTTCATCCAAGGAAATTTATCTTGAAAACTTAATCCAAGCATTTCCAGGGCAAGTAAAACTACAGATTTAAATTTTTCATGGACAAACAAGACACTTGCCAACAAAACAAAACCAAAAAACAAGAAACCAAGAAGGGAGGGAGAGGACCAGCTTTCCAAATTCCCCTGTGATCCTGGGTTGGTCCTAATGCTAGCAGAATCTGATATAGGCACATGGCTGCTCTTACCCTCCTTTATTCTTAATCACCAAATAACCCAAGTTGTAAAAATTGTCATTTGTACAGCAAGACACACCCTCTGACAAGTATTTCCCTCAGGGAATGGAGCAGCTAGCTCTTTTGGGCCAGAGTTAATCCATTCTGAGCAGCAGCGGACATCCCAACCCCACATCAGAGAGCTAAGCAAGCTCCGTGCACTTTGCTGCAGCCTCCTGAGACAGCCTGGCTTCAACACAGACAAAACCCAAGCAGCAATGCAGAAGGGCAACCACCCAACTTTTCCAGCCAAGTCACCAGTTTGAGTGATCAGGACTGGGCCAATCAGATTCGGCCTGACCCACAGCCTGTAAACATGCTACAGTAGAGACTCCATATGGTGGGAACATGTGGAAAGGCATCATTAGAACAGGGTGGGAAGGTTGTTTCCTATCCTGCTAAATTTTCTAGGATTACAGCAACAAATTCTTCTGCACCAGGACACAAAAGAGGAGACAGAGTGAGAGACATCTTCCCCCCGCTCTCCCGCCCCGGCCTGCTTCAGGAAAGAAGACAGCCAAAAGCCCAGTAGTCATAGCTCGTAACAGTGAAAGAACAGGAACCTGAGAATCAAGACCTCATGTTTGGCAGATGTCTTCTGCAATCCCAGGAAAAGCTTTACCCTCCGGGGTATTGGCTATTCTGAGCGCTCTGTTCTGGCTTCGTACAGGAACTCAGTGCCAGATCACAGAATTTTTTCCTCACAGAGTTTCATCCAAAATAACAAGCTTCCATGAAAAGTTCTGATGAAAAAAAAATGTTCTCCTGGAAAATTCTTAGCAAGCTCTAACCTTCATGTTAAGTCATGGCCACAAATTTACAGCACTTTGCTCCACACATGCTGACTGGAGCCTAGTAAAACTGTTCTGAGCTCTGGTTCTTCCTCCACCCCTCCTTTGGGACATGTAAAGACTTGCATCCCCTGGGTCCTCTATAAACTCCTGGTCAAATATGCAGTACGTCTTTTTCTGAATGAAACTCCTGCTATTTGTCAGGAGCAAAGCATCCAGGCCTGAGTCTCTCTGACTTTCCCTTTTGCATTTCACCAAACTGTTGTCCCTACAGGGTTCGTCTCAAACGTCCTCCCCAAGTGGTGGGGCAAAGACTTTACAAGCACAGAAGGTTGCCTGCTACTTCCCAAAGGGTTACAAACAACCGAAAAAGTCTTTACTTGCTCCCTGCCACTTTGGAAGAGCAGTGCCATCTTCTAAACAAGCAGAGACAGCTGAAAAGAGGGATGAATCTCCCCTCTGACAGCACACAATATCACTGAAACTAGTTCTGTGAATTGAAATAGTTCAATCACAAGTCTCAGCTTTAGTAGAATTTCTGCCTGCATAGAGATGACATCATTTTTTCTTGGCAGCTTTCAGTATCAAGTGGAAATGACACTTTTCATGAGCAGCAAAGATCAGAAGGCAGTCTAGAACCCTCACTGAAGTTTTTTAAAAGGATGTTTTCCTGCTCTTTCCAAAGTTTGCAACCACACCATTTGCAGTTCTGATATTTCCTTCTTTCAAAGGACAGCGTGGAGGACTCAGCACAAAAGCTATCCCCATTTATGTGTCACTCATATTAGGTCCATGTTAAATTTGGACTGAAACACCAATCAGTTTTCATACTGGCAGCTAGGAAGTTATGAAGATCATCAATTGCTATGGGGCCTTAGACAAAGAACAGACACCAAGGGCTAAGCTGGCTCAAATTATCTCATATTTTATGTCAGACAAGAGCAAGTGCATGGAGAGTTCCCCTGGACCATGTGTAGCAATGTTATTGTTACTCCACAGCAAGTCGTTTATGTGCTAAGCCCTGACACTTGTAGTTGTTGATCAGTCAAGACACAGTGTTGATCCAACTTTGACAAGGAGCAACCAAAGGATTTGTGAACCCTCAGTCCCCAAGCAGAGATTTCCACCTGTCCAGGTATTAAAACTGGAATTATTAATTTTGAAATATCTCTAACCGTCAGCATACATGTGAAAGAACAGCCTGCCTAGGGTAGGAATATATATGGGAGCCATTCAAGTACATCATATAACCAACACAAATAACTCCACAGTTTTCTCAAGGCTTGTGACACCAGAGCTGCAATCCAGAATCTCTCACGCTACTACACTGTGAAATCAACTCCATAGAGAAAGAGCTTCTACAGTGTGTGTGTGTGTGTGTGTGTTACAGATGTGTATGGTGATTCCAAGTGCATTATGATGCCTCCCAGTTTTTGTGCAGTAGAAGGGAATAAAGCAAAGGAAAAAAAAAAGTACTGTTTTCCTTTCAACCTCCTGTCCCTATACCGTCAAAACATCAACTGCTCTGCCATCTTATCCTCCCTAGCTGATAGGGCTCTGTGCTTTTACAGTGTTTGTACTTGCTCAGCTTAGAATTCAATTTCCTCTGGCGATCTGCACGCAGGCAAACATTGCCAATGGCACTAATGTATATTTGTTCTTCTTGAATGGCGTACAGAAATATTGTTGCTATGTGGCGAGCACAAAACAATCCAGAAGTCACCTGACATCCTCCATCAAACATCTAGGAGTCATCAAACTTAATTTCCCCTTTGTGCCATAAAACACCAAGAGGAAGCTTTAATAGATTGTATTATGTAACGGTTCTATAAAAATAGCAGGCCAGCACTGAAGCACTTCCTTCCTGAGGCCTAATAACCTATGCTGAAAGGATACACACTGGTTTCCCTGGCAACCATGAGAGATGACACTAGGGGAAAAAAAACTGCAACAAAAGGACCATTTTTTGCTTAGTAAAATAAGGTCTGGCTTCAAGCTTGCGATACAGTGAATACAGAGTGCCTGACAGAGAGAGAAACCAGTTAATAATTCTGCTCAGGTCCCTGTGACCTTGCAAGGCTGTTAATGCTTTTCACCTCTTTTTGTTCTGCTTATGAAATAAAAATAAAAAAATAAAAAAAACAAAGCCACAACAGAGAACTCGCTGCAGCAAGCATTACAGTTACTTTGGAGGGGGTTTTTAATTAAAAATAGGAAAGGAAAAGAAAGCACAAGTTGAGGCAGGACCACGTCAGAGTTTCATCTGCTAGGGCTTCCACAAGACATTCTCTTTCTTCCCTTCACTTGCATAGATGGCAGGGTTTTCACGTTTCCTTTCAAAGGACTCCTTTCTGTTTCCAAGCTTGCCATGCTTAGTACTCCATTGTCCAGCAGACAGCTGTTTTCAAGGCACAGCCTTTGCAAGTAACCAAAAAACAAACTCCCTCCCCCCAAAAAAACAAAACAAGATGATACAACACTATGCTAAAAGGCACAACCCAGTGGGCCACAATGCTTAACAGCAAGGTCATCTCTTGCCTTATTCAGCCTTCCCACAGCCCCCACGGGGAGCCAGAGAGAAAAGTGACAAAAATGGGGTTTGCTTTTTGTTTCAGTCCAACCATCTGGCCTGGTAGATTTCCTGTGACATAACCACATGAGCTTATTCTCTTTGCCTTCAGCTTTCCCCAGCCAATTTTTAACCCTTGCTCATTGCAGCAGCTCCTGTTGAGGCAGTTCCCATTCCACCAAGTTGCTTTTTTCAGAAGCCTCTGGCACATTCGGTTATTATACAGTGCAAAACAACAGTGGCAGGGAGCAAACACACATGTTTCTGAGAAGCAGGGGACTGGAAAGGAATCAGTTGTTTTCTCTAAAATCTGGAAAGCAGCTGCCTGAGGTTCATTTTCACCCTTTACAAAAAACTCCCTTCCTCCTCCTTGTCAGTCAGTACCAGAGGAGGAAACGCATTGGAACAGGAAACACATTGGTAGGTAACTAACCCTCCCGCTGAGCAACTCTCCCATCTTGAAGCAATCCGGGGCTCCTCACGCACGTGAGAGAAATATCACACCTACTACAGAAGAAGAAACCAGTTGACTAGGTGGTACATCCACAATACCTCATTACCCCATAGCAGCAGAAAAAGGAACGCAATCCACAGCCCAAGTAATTTCTACCCCCCAGCAATATCTCTAGCACAGATGTATCTCACAGGCAAGAAATAAAAGCATCGGCTGTGGAGATGTCTCTCAAACTGTCCACCCCTTTTCTCCTCTTGTGTTATAAAGAAAAGCTTTGCATCCCAGTATGTTAAACTCTGCAACTCTTCTTTGCACATGACTTCATACGCACAAACCACTGTCCGGCATCACCCCTCAACACCAGGAACTGTTTTACAGAAGAATGAAAAGATGTGTTACAAGAACATACGTAGCCTTATTTGACGTTGACACCTCAAAGGCAGCATGTTGCAGATAACAAGAGTTCCACCTTCATGACAGTCTCGGCTTAAACAAGTTTTCCAATCAGTAGTCTGCCCAAGAAGGCATTTACTCAAGACAAGCAATATTAAAAAGCACAGTTGGGTTTTGTTCTGGGACATTTTTGCTGGTTTGGGTAGGTTGGGAGAGGGATGATGGTAGGTTTGCCATCTTTAGTTATTAAAGCAACACTGACTTCTCTCACCATCCAACATCACTCACACGTTAATACGTAATACATTGGCAAAAATTATATTACTAATGAATCCAAAGGAAAAGCAAATCTAAGTCCCAAACATAGAATCACAGAATGGTCTGGGTTAGAAGGGACCCCAAGGATCATAGAGCTCCAACCCGCCTGCCACAGGCAGGGCCACCAACCTCCAGGCCTGGATCTACACAAGGTTGCCCAGGGTCCTGTCTGTATCTAACTTACAGACAATCCCATAAGGTTACAATATTTACTAAGAAGTGCAAAGGGTGAATTAAAAAACCCTCCGTAGCTAAATCAACAAGAACTCATTTGTAGCTGGTTTTTTAAGAAAAAAAAATTAAATACTCTGTGGCAACCTCAATCTTTCTATATACAAAGTTTTCCAATATATTTGCAGCAGGCTATGTTATAAACACAATATATACAGACTCCTCCTTCCTTTCTCTCTAGTGGTTTCACAAGGCTGCAGAGAAAGGTCATGTTTCAGATAGGAGCCGTCCCTGTTACGAAAGCAAACACAGCAAATGGTCTTTCTTTATGGTGCCACAGACTCCACCACTCCACTTTTAACATACACTGACACCAGGCCAAATTAGTTTATTTGCTATGCCTGTCCAAAGATAAGAATAACTTCCCTCTATGTGGCTTAGTATTAGGATAATGGCAAAATCTGGGGCATGGGCTTTTAGACAGCATTTTAAAATAAGCCCTTGGCCAGTTGTGATTGCCAAAAATCCTGGGGCAGTTTTGAAAGAAGCATTAGGTTGTTAAATCCCAGCATCCTGGCTGAAATACCACTTCTGGTCATTACAGCTCACTTGTTTAAGGTACGTCGTCAGCCTTCAAGTGGATATTTGGATATTCCTCTTCATTTCCTTTTGGAAGTGAAAAGGTGTTTGCTCTTTCTGAATCTCAGTGTGGGATTAAGTTGCCCCTATGTGTTACCTACTTCACAGGATCACACACATTATTCTAGACCTGTTCTCACTGGGTGCTGTGATAGTTTTGGCTGGGGTAGAGTTAATTTTCTTCCTAGTAGCTATTACAGGGCTGCAGTTTGGATTTGGGGAACAACACTGGAAACATTGTTGATGACACAGGGATGGTTTTGTTACTGCTTAGCAGTGCTCATGCAGAGCCAAGGCCTTTTCTGCTCCTCACACCATCCCAGAGTGCATTCTGGGGGTGCACAAGGAGCTGAGAGGTGATGCAGCTGGCACAGCTGACCCCAACTGACCCAAGAGATATCCTGTACCACATGATATCATGCTCAGTCTATAAAGCTGGGGAAAGGAGGAGGAAGGGGGGAATAACATTCAGTGATGGCGTTCATCTTCCCAAGTAACTGTTAGGCATGATCATGCCCTGCTTTCCTGGGGATGGCTGAATACCTGCCTGCCCATGGGAACAGGGGAATAAATTCCTGCCTTTGCTTTCCTTGCGTGCATGGCTTTTGATTTACCAATTAAACTGTCCGTTTACCAATTAAACTGATGGCAAGCCACCAGTTTTCTCTCACTGTTCTGATTCTCTTCCTCATCTCGCTGGGGGCCAGGGGTGAGCAAGCAGCAGCAGGGTGCTGAGCTGCCAGCTGTAGCTAAACCACAACACCTCTCTATGGCAAAGGCCAGCACAAGGCCAAGGCATTAAAAAGGCGTGTAAGGGATTAAAACAGGATTTGAGGTGTATGCAGGCACTGCAGCTGGATAAGTTTCCTTCAAGATAATTTAATTCGGACACCCTGACCCTTCAAATATCTACATGAAGCCTTTACATAGTGCCCAGTCTAGTTGGAAACTACTGATAAACAAATGCTTCCACAACCTCCAAGGAAGCTTCACACATACACGCTTTCTTGCACACAAATTCTGCCCACTGTGACACCAGGCACAGGTGCCCAGGGCACCGATGCAAGTCTCTGTGGCTCCTCAGCCCTAACACAAGTCCCCGCTGTAGGGCAGCCACCGACCATTAGGACAACTCTCACAGAAAAGTTCAACCCCATTAAACCCAACTGCCCAAGCCAACGGGGACATTCCTAGACCTAAGGGTGGACAGAGCCTCTGAACTGAGCAGAAGTGGCAATGGCAGCATGGCAACCTGGCCCGGAGCCCGACAAGGCAAAGGGGCCAGCACTAGCACAGCGCACATGTGTGCCCCACCCTTGCTAGGCCTCGCCCCACACTCACTAGGCCTCACAGTTGGCAGGTGCGGCTGCAGATAGGGTGATCACTTCGGTGTTGAATAGCTCTGGCTCCTACCTGTGCTCGCTATTTGGGAGCTGCCAGCCCAGCAGCCAGACCTGCTGACTTCGTGGCAGGCTTCATTAACTCGGACAGAACACCCTCCATCTATCAGAAATGCTGCGCTCACTGCTATTTGGGCAGCTCCTAACACTGCCCATCATAAGCCTGTTGCTGTGTCAACTCTGACACAACTTACTTGCAGCCCAGTTACTTAGTTACTATGTTAATTAAGCACCTAAGTGGGTAGTATATTAACACATCGGGATTTCAGAAGGTAATACGAGCTCACCGGGCATTTCCACTTCCGAGTCACAGCAAACAGTGACTCAAAGTGACAGGAATAATTAAACCAGCTATAAGAGCCTCAAAAATGCAAGCCTTGAGTAAGACAAACTGTTCCTTTGGTGTAAGATCAGAGTCCAACATTGTTTGAATTTTAAGGGGAAAAAGCAAACAATATATCTGCTTCAAAAAATTTTAGCATCATAAAGACAAGTTCACAGTGAAAGATTTAACCCTATGTGAAGTTAATTCCAATCTATATAAGACTATACAAATGCAGGGAACATACAGACTGCAACAGGGGGGAAACAGACTTCTGAAAGCATGCCAAGGCACGTTAATATTGCCAGTTGGAGCATGCTGAACTTGCAGTCACTAGTAACTACATACTACCCTGGATATACATTGCTAGGAGCAGACTGTTAACATTTAACCAGGACACCAGGGCCACAGTGTTCCCCTACAGATAGCTGTGGAAACCCGTGCAAGTTCCTTGGCTTTAAGTTGCATGTACTCATTGAACAGGAAGAAAGGGTTCAACATATGTTAAGGTTCAGAGGAGGGCCACAGAGATGATTAGAGGGCTGGGGCACCTCCCCTACAAAGAGAGGCTGAGGGAGCTGGGCTTGTTCAGCCTAGACAAGAGAAGGCTGCAGGGGGACCTCATTGCAGCCTTCCAGTCCCTGAAGGGAGCAGGGAAACAGGAGGGGAATCAACTTTTTAAAAGGGAAGACAATGGCCGGACAAGGGGGAATGGATTAAGCTAAAGGAAGGAAGGTTTAAAATAGATATGAGGGGGAAGTTTTTTACAGAAAGAGTGGTGAGGTGCTGGAATGGTCTGCCCAGAGAGGTGGTGCATGCCCCGTTCCTGGAGGAGTTCAAGGCCAGGTTGGATGGGGCCCTGGGCAACCTTGTGTAGATCCAGGCCTGGAGGTTGGTGGCCCTGCCTGTGGCAGGGGGGTTGGAACTCTATGGTCCTTGGGGTCCCTTCCAACCCATGCCATTCTATGATTGTATGATATGCGAATTCAACACTCCTGGAAAAATGACACAAGCAGCTTCCCACAGGTTCTGTCCAGCTAGGAACTGTAACTACTAGGCTAGGACCAATCCAGGAATGGGAAAAGGAATTAAGGACAAATATTTTGGGTTCTCAAACTAGTTATTTTCCCAGCTACACAACTATGCAAATGTTATCACTTCACCTTTCTGACCATATCAGATAGAACAGGAGCCCTACAGACAGCTGAAGGCTCTGAGGTTTTTTTAAGCTCAAGAGCAGGCTTTAAATATAAAGTACATGTCAGGATCAGGTCCTTCAGACTTGAATCTGCAGGATCTAATAAGGTCTTAGCTGTTTAAAGCAGTTGCTCATACAGTAATATTTTCTGTTTTGGAGAAGGAGGATGCATATACAAGTGTAAGAGCTACCATTTTGTCTCAGAGCAAAACAGCTATCTCGACAGCCTGACCCCGAGCAGTAGTGGAGAGCTGGTATCTAAGAAAGAGCAGAAGAACCAGGTGAGCCCTCACAATACCTCCCTGGCAGTCTCCCAACAGCCAGCCCATTTGAGGATCAGAGACTTCCTGTGCCAGACTTCTTTTTATCTATTTAGTCACCCTCAATTAATTTCTCTTTCATGAACCTGTCCAGTTGACCTTTGGACCCATAAAGCACACAATCTGGTTGCTTTAAGTGGATAGACAGGTATCCATGGTATGCAAGTCAGCAGCATTTTACTGCTACTGAAGGGGGGAAACTACAACCCAGGTTTGCAAGGCTGCGTGCTTAACAGCTCATGATTTCACCACTACCACCCCACACCCCACCACCACACAGGCTACTGTGATGGAATCAACAAGTAACAAAAGAGTTCGATTAGGTTGACTAAAACTGTACATCTAGATGCACAAGTTCCTGGGGACATGGCAATTGGGAGCCTAAAAACAACTCAGGCTTCAAAGTTTTTTAACCAGGCAGCTAAATGCAGCCTCCAAGGTATCTTAAAGCAAGCAAAAGTCTGCAGGTCCACCCCTATTTAAAGGTGACACTGCAAGCTACACCAGAGGATAACAGAAATTATTTGCTTAGCTCCAAATCCATGAAGGAGAAACCAGCAACTGAAACCATCAAATAACTACCTTTAATTAGAAACTTGGTTGTGGTGACACATTAAATGAAGACAGAGAAAGAAATGAGACTGCATAGAAACACTCCAAACACTACCACAATATCAAAGCCAGAGTTCCCCCAGTTTTCACCACAACAAGGAAGACGTCGTAAGGCTAAAAATGAATCCACCAGAAGCATCAAAGTTACCGTCTCCTGGGACTGCTGAGAGATTTACCCATCACCCTCCTTACTGTTGTGCCAGCAAGAACTGTAGTACTCACGTCCTACTTAAGCACTGAAAATAGCCTTGAAGTGGGGTCGAAGCAGAGCAAAGCAGCCACGAAGACCCCTTGCGCAGGAGGGAATTCTGCCACTCAGCCCAGCTGCTAGTCAGCACTGCATCTGTTCAGTGGATCATCTCCTGGTACCACGCGTGGTACCTGAACAAGGCACCTTTCCCTCTGGAGGCTTTTCTGAGGCGAGACTGAAGTATATCGGTATCACCTAAACTAGTCCTTGTGTCACAGAGGATCACTCTTCACTGTTTCACAGATTTGAAATAAAGTGGAGGAGAAGGTGGGACTTGAAGACACGGCAAGCCCCTTTAAAAAAAAAATGTGGAAGGTCTCCGAGCAGAAACCCGGTCTTTTGACAACAGAAGGACAGAAAGATTCTTAATATCTCTATTTTATTCACTCTGTATTGTGCAACTTGAAGTGTAAATCAGAAATGGATAATCCGGGTCCCAGAACAGCTAGAGTAAAAATACAAGCCAGACACTTAACAAGACTTTCCTAACACACACATGCACATGCTCAGAATGTAACCCTAGCAAACCACTTAGCATCTTCAGTTTCTTGCCCTAAAAAGAGACAGGGAAATTGCTTGCTGCCTGCAAAAGGACAGAGGAGGAGGTCATGATCTCACCCTTGCTCTGCACCAGTGCACACACTTCATTCTTGGTAGGTATGTCAGTGCTGTCGATGATTTACACTCTCCAGAGACTCCTGGAAGGAATCCTGCTTGAGCCAGCCCAAGCACCACAAGGATTCCTACAGCATGTAATGTGGGAACACCACCCCCTAACCATGCCTCCAAGAGCCACGAACAGGCCTTCTGCATGCAGACCCACCGCTTAGGAATTCTTGATCTCTAAAAATAGAAATCTTTACGCCTGCAAGCATATCTTACCAACACACACTAGGTTCTGCCACAGAAGCGATGAGGAGCCTGCCAATTCTAAGGCACACTAGCATGAATCTCCCCTAAAATAAGCAGAGGAGATAATAGAAAAATCCAAAGAAATTATAAAATCCCTCATCTTTCGTGGGTTAGTTTACACACACACACCCTCAGTAAGTATGCCATTTGTAGCAACTACTTTGTTTTTCACAAGTGCTCCAATGGCATCTCCTATGCATGGAAACAGTTCCTTTCTCTCCAGGAGCCCACAGTGCTGCTAACAGGGGTCACACACGCTCAGATAAATAACCGTGGTTTGTACATGATCCCTTATACTCCTATAAATATTGCTCTGCTCAAAGCTGCTAAGGCAAGAGTGGAGACTGCTGTGCTAAGCTCTACTCACATCACACATCTCTTCTGCAAGGCAAGACTAGCTTTATACACACTGAAGAGCTGACCTGCAGTGGTCTTCCAGGGCAGTCTGGGACAAGGAGGATTTATGGATTGAGCATATCAGTGTATTCTTTAGAGTAGCAAATATTAAGACAAAACAGTCACATTTGGAACAAGGATTTTGCAATACATTAACCAAACCCCCATGCTTTGTTCTGTTTTGTTTTTTTAAAAAAAAAACCCTAAGCTTTTCACTTCAGTTTTCCAAGAAGATTGTCTGAGTTTGGTTTTCAAATCTTCTGTCATCCACTCAATTCCATGATCCTCTCTTCTCCAGAAAAGGAAGAACAGAAGAGAAAAATTCCCCAGGGTCACTTTGTTCCTATCTAAGTCAAATAATACAGAAGATAAATTCTGTTAGGGGAAAAAAACCCAAAAAACCCATTAAATCCTACGTGTCCAGCACTGAGAACTAAGTCTACCATAAACACAAAGACTTCCATGTTCCCTCCTGTTCCTGAGCGTAAGCTGTAGCTTCAAGCTCTGCTGATCCTGTACTGTTAGTAGTTACTTTCTTCCTGCAACTTCCTGTTTGACTGTTTGAGTCACATCTTTAGTCCTCTTTTTGGATGTTTGCTGTTAGGCAGCCAGCACATCAAGGCAAACATTTGGAATAAAGCCTCAGGTGCAAGCCACGTTTGCCGTTGAACTAACAAAGCCGATCCTACCAAACCAATTAGGCTTCAAGGTATAAAAACAGCTGTCCTTTTTGGCCAGAGGTATGAAACAATGAAACACAGCCCCTCGTTGTAGCCTCTCATCTGGATAGATACCTGGCAAGAAATACCCAAGAAATGCTTCTGTTGCCTGAAGCACTGCTCAAGGCCAAAGGCTGAGAGCAGCTAGGAGGCAAGGCCTGGCCTAAGCAAATCATATCCTCTGGTCATTGGGTTTCCCGAGGATTTGAAACAGCTCTTCCAATTCTCTCCAAAGCCAAATAAACAGAGCAGTTGCTTTAGAGCTTTTCAAGTGACAGGAGCAGGAGGAAAGGCAGGCCTGTAGTTAATTGGCTTTAAGAAAGATACTATCAGCTGACATAGGAACCTGAATATTGTCTTGTCGAACAGACTCCTCCCACACAAAGTAACAGTAATTTGCTCCTTCACATGCAACTCTAGTAAAGCTTTAGTACTTCCTATACCCATGCTCCTAATTAAAATAAAAATTTTTAAAACCCACAACAACAGAAGAACCCATCCACAAAAACCAATACCATCCTGAAAGGCCAAGTTACAAGACAGGGTGGGGGGAGGAAGAGGCTAGTTTTTCTGCTCTAACACTCTCCTGAGTCTTATCTGATCTCAAGTGTCTGATAATCATCTGATACCACAGTAAAATTGTCAAGTACAACACTGGAAAGAAAAAAAAAGCAACACATGCTACATTGGAGAAAAACTCTGTGCAATTAGAGTACAACACAGAGCACAATGACCCTCCTCATGGCATCTGTCCTTACTGGTGTTACACCATCAGGGAAAAAGTGGTGCCACACAAGCATTCTGAAGGAGTGGAAATATAATCAAGTTATAACATGCTAAGAGGAAAAAAGCTTTGCATTTTTTTCTTCCAGATGTTCCCACACTCACCATCTAAATGAACAGGTCACCCACAACAGGTTTGTGGTTAGGGCAAAAGTAAACCCATTAACAGTTTCCAGTAAGGTTTCCAAACCTCAATAAAAATTTCTCAGAGACTGCCCTGGAAGTTTACCTTTTAAGTGTAAAGTCAAATTTTATGCACATCATACACCTCAAAGTAAATATGACTTGGGACTACCTGGGAGAGAAAAAGTGCAACAACCGTAGAAAGAAGTTGGACATTGTAAGTATTGTAAATTAACTCTAAATTCTATCAACTTACACAGCTGTTACTCACAAAAACCACACTCATCTTTAGTTTGGTTCTTTTAAAAGACCAGCACTTGTCTGAAAAAATGCTATACGCTCATCCACAGCAATACTGACAAAAACATGGCACTCCACAGTTGGATAAAGAATCCTCTCTATGATGCTTCTGAGACTTTGTGCAATTCAGCAGGTTCACCAAGTATTTCTAGTTATCTTTTCATGGTCACAAAAGCAGAAAAGAAAATAAAGAACAAACCATTTTAAAACTACAGCTAGAATAGCGAAATCTGGACTTATTCATAGATTTTTGACAAAAAACATAACAGACTGTAAAAATGCCTTGCTAGTTTATAGTGTCCTGCTCTACCAGCTTCAGAACGAGGAAGAAAGTAATTCATCTGTAGACCAGAAGATATGTGTTTTGGGGCTTTGTGGGGTTTTTTTCCTTCTAAGATTAAAAAAAAAGAACCTCCTTACTGTGAAGGAAGTTTCCCAACTTTAGGGCACCTACAGATGAGTCAATCAGACAACTAAATACCCGGTGCCTGCCATGATTTATGGTAGTTTCTACCAGCACCTATGCCAGCAAAGCAAAACAGTCTCCAAGATTGAGACAACTGGAATTGAATGACATCAATGAATGGCTAGTCTGTTCCCAACAAAACGAAAAATCTACCTCCTTTCAGAGCTTACCCAGGAACAGGTTTGAGTGAAGTCAGTGAAGAACAGGAGAGTCCCATACAGTCTATTTTACTACTTTTATATGTCTTAAATCCAACGTGGATGCTGGCAGCTATTCTAGGAGACAAGTATTTTCACCAAGCACCATTTTGATTTAAGAAAAATCATTGTGTGCTCCATTTTTTGCTCAACTTTGGCGTTCAAGTAAACTGAAAACCTCAGAATTATTCTCAAGTCAAAACCCCGAGATCCAAAGGAAAATGGCTAATTTCGCATATTTTTGATACTGAAACATGTGGTAAAGCTAGGCTCACTGTGCCATCATTTTTAGGATGTTTCCCCAAAACTGGATAAACAAAATCTGCGAGGAGCTCACCCACAAGTGCATTTTAAGAGAGTTCATTCTTGGCACAGACTGGGAGAGCTCCCATCAGCTTGAATGGAAAACTCACCTGTTTATGCCAGGACTAACTTTGGTCTCCAGCATCTGCAAACATAAGGCAGCAGACCTGCTTTCCCCCACAGCTAACTGAAGTTTTTGCACCTTTGTAAATTTACTCTTTTTTGATGAGGTACTCAGCAGCAAAACGGCGGTCATGGAGGATGTGGGCTAGTTTGTTTTCAGAGATACTCAATACGCAACAGACACCAGGCCATATTTAAGCAATTAAGAGCGCTGCTTCTGTCCATCGTAAGGACTTGTTTGGAATTATAAAGACATATGGTATTTTTAGAGGCTGAAACAAACATACTGACTCACACTCACCACTGCCAATTGAGAATAAGGCCCATTTACTGATGTAACCGATGTTCCACTTCAGTCTGCTTTCCCATCAAACCTCAACGTTTTATTTTAGCTGCAGAAAGGTTTATTAAAACCCTGCAGCCACGTGATAATTCTCTCAACTAAGAAATGCAATGAGAGGCTTAAGGAAAAAAACCCAAACCCACTGCAGAACTAAACACTCCTATGGAGTCCCACTTCTTTTAAAAATCACCCAAAGCTTTATGTAGCATTTCACCTGGTCCGTATGATATTGTGCTCTTTAAGTGAGAAGTACAACAGCTGTTTCTCAATTTATTTTTTTAACATACCCAATATCAGAAAATCTGGGGCAGGATCTCCAACTCTTCCACCAAGTATAGCCTCAAATTACTGAACATTTTATGGATTCATCTAGAAGCCCTTACCTGGCAGATAATAATGATTTATGTTTGTACTGCATCAGCATCTTCACCCTTTTCCCCACAAGCTCAGGTTTTGCATTGTGTAAGGCAGGCACAAGTGACAAGCCTATAAGTGTTTGTCTACCCATCTCTGTAAGGGCTTGACATTTAAATCCTAGTTCTTATGGTGTGGGTTTGAGGATTTTTAAAAACATGTTAGATGGGAGATGATGGACATGTTTTATTTACCACTTGCTTGCAAAGACACAGAGCAAGACTATCTTTGCAAGAAGCTACCTAAGCTGGGGTCCTCAGCCTTCTCCAAATATTTACGGCTCCAAGCAGAACGCAGCTGAGCCAATGACACACTGCTTTTCTCCTAGATGACGGCAAACAAAAAGCACAGGAAAAAATTATACTGTAGTGAATCATATGCATATTTTGACTGGTGAAAAGGCTCTGCCAGAGAACGGAAAGAAAGATTAATATAGTTAGTTTATCCCTTCCTTCAACTTCCACGCAGGCTAAAACAGTGCCTCCTTACAAAGCCTGCCCACATCCTGGCTCCCCTCCAGGGAGGCACTGGTGTATGCAAGCTGTGCATCAGACAGCACTTTGTCCTCACCAGGATGCGGTCTGCCTTTGTAAGGAGGCCTGTGCAAACGGGCACCCGTGAGCCCTCGAAGCCAACCGTGGCAAACACCACTTGCCCCTTCCCTACGCATAAATGAACTGTAACTATCTCAAAGCAGAGCAAACAAGGAGAGAAGGGAAAAGCATCCCGATTTAACCAGATTAAGGGTAACGGCTCTCCTGAGGACAGGCTCCCTGAAGAGGAGAATTCAGGGAGTTATTAGCAGCCATTAACCACGTTTCTCATTTGTGATGTGCCATGTGGTGAAAAATACAAGTCTATGACTTCCCTTGGAAAAATATTTGGGAGGATTATTAATTTCACAGAAGACAGATTAGTCACAGCACAAACTGCTGTCCGAAACTGCTGTTTCATATTTGCTTTGCATCCCCAGCATCCCACTAAAAATAAAAGTGGTAGGAAAAAAATAAATATATATCTGTGCTGGGCTTAGAAACAAATGCACTGCTGAACCTTCAAGAAGGCCACCGTTCCTCTACTGCAATAAATACTCTTTACTCATATTGAGCCCTTATTTCTGCCACTTTACTTAAGCCTGGAACACGTGACTTCAGAAAAAAACTTCCTTATCACAAATCGCTATGGCCACGTTTGTATTAAAAGACAGGAGAACAATGAACAGAGAGGGGTTCCTAGAGTTTTTTCCTCAAACTTTTTACCTTGGTCCTGCTACCGTGTTATTAATGCATGATCTCAGGGAAAAAAAGAACAAAGGCATTTCAGCTAGGTCTGGTTTTCAGGGATGCTGGACTCCATTTCTGAAAGCAGAGAGATTAGAGTGACTGAAGTCTGAAGTACTGAAAGAATGGGTGCTGACAGCAAGCTCTTGACTTGTCAGCAGATGTGGATGTTGCTGACTGTATTCAAACGAAGTCACAGAGCCAAATGTCGCATGAAAGCAAGAACCAAGGAGCAGCCGGACTACCATCTCTCATGAGTATATCCACCTCTGTGGATTCCATCACCTTGATGATGGAAATGAGAAAACACCATTTCAAGGGACTACCCAATCCAGGTATACCACATTTGGATAGTGGCACACTCAGAACAAGTTACAGGGAAGTTGTATCCAAGCCTGTACAGCTGACACAGAAATAATTCTCATCTCAGGAAAAAAAAGCACTGAGCTGTTCAGTGGCTTCAGCACTGGGATCAGAGCATCCCAGTAACCAAAGACCACAGTTCCTCCCCTTTCTTCACACCCAGGACAACTCATGAAAAAAACAGAAAGCAGAATAGTTAAAGTACACTGGGCGCACGATATCTGCAGCATCCTTGGGTGAACAGACTCACAGGGCATCCCGACCCCATCATAGAACCAGTTCAAGGCTACTTTCACACTGGGCTTTTACACCAAACTTTAAATAAGCAGGGTGATATTGCCACCTCTCATACACCAAGCAATTAAATGGGATCAAATATATTTTGGGCCATTCAAAAAAAAATAGTTCTGCTGCCTGCAACTCTTGTTAATCCACAAGCTTCTTGGGGAATGCCATCAGTAAGAGGTCCCAACATCAGACAGACCCTTAGCAAGCCCAAGGGCAGTGAGTTAATTGGATTTGAACTTCTAGGCAGCTACTCCCTTTCTTTGGGAAAACTGAGGACTGTTCATCTTCCATAACTTTTTTAATGGCAATTCACTGGCAGCCAGGCAGAGACAGACTGCAAACTGCATCCAAACAGCACCCACCAACCATCGGCAGGTGCTCAGCACCACGCAGCTCCCTGTTCCTAGTTTGGGGAAATGCTTCCCTAACCACAAGGGCTAGGGCACAGCATTGGGAGACTTCCCTAGGGGTTTCTCAGAGTAGTCCCTCAGGGCTCAGTAGAACTCCTGACCTTCACTTACTCTTCCTTAAGGACTGGGGACCTTTTTGTGTCTTGTGCTGCTGTTAGCAGGCAGGCAAGTCACCGCCGGGGTCAAGTCGGGAACAGATATAGCAAGGGGTAACATTATGCCAGGGCACTCCAAATAAGTGCACTAGAACCTGTTGTGACAGGACATCTGGCCAAGCTTCTTTTTCCTCTTAATCTCCTCAAATAAAAGTTGTTATCAACACTAGGATTACATGATATACCAAAACAACCTTTTTAAAAAAAACCCCAAGCTTTAGGTTTGTAAATCTCACTTCCAGGCTCACAAATCACCTGCGCCTGACTACACAGATTTCAGCTGGGCAATAACACTTCCCTGTGTTACAGCACAATCTCCAGCAACTTGCACTTCACGTCCTTTTCCAAATGTTTTCCTCTTCCCAGAGCACCGCCCTTTTACCCCCTCCCCCAGTTCCATTCCAGTCCTAACAGAGCCAGGGTTAAATTTACAAAGTGTTTTTGCCCTAATTACAAGCCTTTCGGCTAGTACCTTGGTCTTAGCCGCAGCAGGAAATGATATGCAAAATATACTTTCATGCATCTGACAGTCCCCAAAACTACCGGTCATATAAATTCTGCCAATTTACTCTAATTAAAGCTAAGCAGTGTCGTGTGTGCTTAAACGGTCAATCTGTCTTGAAGTAATTATACCTGAAGGCAGGAATACATCAGAGTTTCCTCCTCTTGGAATTAAACTCAGATGGGCAACTGAGAAACAGTCAAGGGACATTTGCTAATGATTAAATCCAAATCACATCTCCTTTCAGTGTTCTTACTGAGTACAAGCTGTTTGCTGCGTGGATGGTGATGGATTTGTGGAGGGAGGAGGCAGATAGTACAAGATATTTGTCGACGCTGCACTGCCTACACAAAGCAGTCTCTCACATCCCATGTCAGAGGCCCATGCTCTGAAGCAATGCATTAACAATTCGAAATTAGTCTCAGACAGTGTAACATATCACACTGCACCGGTAAGGTTTCATGCAATGGTCAGTGCTCCATTGCATTTGCAAGGTAACCACTGCACCTGTTGAAGCTTCATCTGCTTAATTCACCCTCATTGTCAACCCTAAACACCAGCATGAAGATGATGAAAGTGCTCTTCCAAATTAGGTGCAGAGTCCAGGGCTCACTTTCTCCTCAAATATCTCATCAGATCTGTGCACTTCATTTTGGCTTGTGGGATCAGCTGGGTATAGGGACTATTGGGTTGGGAACAGATTCTTTACGTGAAGTTCACCTTTCGGAGGACCAGCTAATACAGGAAAACACCTGAGCAAACTCTTGTTTGTTGCAAGAAAAGATGGGAGAAGAACCATCAGGCAGAGCTCCCAGTGGGCAGGAGAATGTTAAACTATTTAAAGCACTGGAAGATAGCTCATTTCTTGTTGGTCCTTTAGAGTAGGCCAAAAATTACTTCTAGAAATAGACAAAAACACTGAATCAGTTTGGAAGAGACAAAGAGGTTGTATTACTCCATCCAGACCCTCCTTTCTGCTCTCACATACAGAGGAAGGAGCAGAGAAGGCAGAGACAGAATGAGAAAGTCATTAACCACTGACCACATTTACACAACCATACTTTCTGTGCCACTCAAGAGCACGTAACTCCAAATTCACACCACTCCCAATGGTGCTCAAGGATTGTTAGTCAGAAGGATGCTTACTTTGGCCCTCTAGGAGCTGACAAATCCAGCTGTATCTCTCTGGGATCTGACAAGCCCATCCTGTCACACGAGAAGATGATTAGGAATGACAACACAATGACTAACTTTTTTAGCAGGCAAAAATATTGTGACTTGAATATTCTGCTTAGCTTTTCATCCTCTGCTGGTTTGCCAAGATAGTGCTACGTTTCCTGAAAGAAGGACATACTAGAAGAAGACAGTCTCTTTGGCAGGGACCACATTTGCTACCCTGCAGCAGATAACAATACCATCCTATAAAAGCTGATATAGACACATTGAAAGATTAACTTAAATCCAGGTTGGGCCTTCAAGAGCATTATTTGAAAGATGCAATAAGTTGTAAAAGGACAATCCAGAAGAGCTGCACAGCTCTTACAGGTAAGCTATTCATGATTTGCCCATCTAGGCTTGTTCAGCCTAGAGAAGAGAAAGCTGCAGGGGGACCTCATTGCAGCCTTCCAGTCCCTGAAGGGAGCAGAGAAACAGGAGAGGCATCAGCTTTTTAAAAGGGTAGACAATGGCAGGACAAGGGGGAATGGATTGAAGCTAAAGGAGGGAAGGGTTAGATGAGATATTAGGGAGAAGTTCTTTACAGGGAGAGTGGTGAGGGGCTGGAACAGGCTGCCCAGAGAGGTGGTGCATGCCCCGTCCCTGGGGGTGTTCAAGGCCAGGTTGGATGGGGCCCTGGGCAACCTTGTGTAGATCCAGGCCTGAGGTTGGTGGCCCTGACTGTGGCAGCGGGGTTGAAACTCTGTGCTCCTTGAGGTCCCTTCCAACCCAGACTATTCTGTGATTCTATCTCCAAAATGAAAAAAAAAAAGCAGCTTTTTGTCAAGCTTTGACTTGCATTGCTTTTACAATAAGAGGTGAAACCAGGTCCCCTCCCATTCTCCCATTAATCACCTTCCCTATTTTAACACAAGCATGCTTTTATTTTAGCTAGATTAAGATATTTAAAGGGATAGCTGTCTAGGATTCAGTATTCTCTATTCCTTTATTACAATAAAATCACAATGGGTCAAGTTCTTTATATCTCTCTGAACCTGGGCCCTTCTCAAAATGCCAGAAATGGATCTCTTCAGATGTACCTGAAAGAACCTACCTATACTTGCCTAACAATAGTCTGGGTTTTCAAAATGAACACAAAAATAAACACAGCAGAGACCATTCTATGACACAGAAATCGACATTTACTTTGTGTTTTGTTAAAATACTTCTAGGAGATTAACCTCCTAAAATACTCGGGGCAAGGGGTTTTCAAAAGCTGCTTTGGCATTACAAAGTGTGCCATATTGGGCACAGGAGAGAAGGAGAAAAGCCGAATAAAGAACCCTTTGCCTGTAGATCAGGCAAAGCAGGATCAGCTGCTTTTTGAAGATATTTTATGGTTGTGAGGGACCTCAGAACAGAGACACAGAGACCACATTTCCCATTCTAGTCTCACTGGGGAGTATTGGTTGCAGCATGGCTTTTAAGCAGTACTAACTCAGGACAGGGTCTGTCCACCGTGCAGTCAGCTGAGCCATTAACTCCATTTTATCTTTCCTAAAGGCCATTGGATGTCAGCGATGTCAGGTCACTAGCAGGAGTAGGCAGGTGTCTGCCCCAGAAGCAAAGATGTAAGAACACTAAGCTTATCTCCTGAACTATCTAGTCTGTTACAGCCTAGCAAAAACCAGAATAAACTAACCTTTACCACTAAACCCGATTCCAATAGTCTAATCCAAGTGTAAGGTTTCTCAATTACAGCCGTCTTGCCCTTTAAAAAAAAGAAAAAAGGGGAAAAAAAGAAAAAGGCAAGCAAATCTTCTCTATGGAGGCATTTAAGATTCCCTTCCTTCACCCCAGTAGCTGTATCTCTATCTTTTGGACTTTTTCCAAAGTGCTTAACTCTGGAATTTACATATCATGCTTGCCACAGCAAGTGTTTCTTTAGACTAAGGCTCCTCTCCTACACTGGTCTACATTCCGTCACTTCTTTTCCCCAGAGCTCCCAGTAACGAGTGGACAGCTTCCCCACAGTAATTGTGGCCTGTCAGGAAAAACAAAGGAGAGGAAGTATGTATCATTTGGCCATCTTACTTAATTTTAGTGTAACAATTCCATTTTTAGGTACACAGAGTCTATAATAGAACAGGGCTGTATCCGCGTTTAGCACACAAAGCTCTAAATAAGACTGCCCCTTTACAAAACCACAGGGCAGAATAGCAATTGTTTCTCGCGCGGTAACCGCAACGATTGAGACGCCCAAAGGAACTTGTTTTCTAAAGGAGAAACTTCAGTGTGTGGTGGTAAGCTCTGAAACCACCGACATAAATGGATTAGGCCCTGAGCACAGCAAACAATACTTCCATTACTTTTGGCTTAGGCCTGTTTTCACAAAGCCAGAAAGTACTTATAAAAACCCCCTTGCTCTCTTTCCAGTATCACTAGAGGGCTGAATGGGGAAGGAGACACTTCCTGCAAGCGCACCCCAGGACACCGGAGCGTTATCACGGGGCGTGTTATCATGGGGCCTGCTTCGCTGTCTGGCTGCTCTCACTTCGCTCCTAACGCTATGTGAATGTTTGACCACTGCTTCCAGTCTGCACAGCAAGCTGTATTACTGGAGGTTCCAGTCTGTTGTTTTTCTTCGAAGCTAGGCTTCAGTCTTGGTTAATGTTTGCCCAGAAATATGTAATTGCGGACTTCCTCCTCATAAACCGTTCCAGAGCGCAGGCTGCCATCCTTCCATGCTATTATTATCTGTGTGCCTGCAGGCTAGAGCAGGGCGTGCTCTCCTGTTTGAGAGGGTAGATAACCCTTTCCTTGCAGGAAAGGCACTGAATGCCTCCGCTGCAGCCGCTAAAGCTGCCTACCTGAAGGATCTGTTGGTGCCCCTGGATTACAGAACATTTTCAGCACAAGCCTACTAGGTCACACAAACAGATCTAAGAAGAGCTGAGATTAAAATGGACCCTTCAAGCCACCAGCTTCATAGCCACTGCATATACTTCTTCGTGCTTCTTTATTCTCTCTTCTGACTGTCCACACAGTTAAAAAAATAAAACCCGAGTTTAAACACACACAAACAAACCACCAGCTTTTTCTCTACATTTTTCCCATGTAGTTAAATATTCTCAACTACAGGAGGAAAGAAAAGAATCCAGAGTAATTGTTATATAAATCTCAGGTTTTCAGACAGCAATGTAAACCAACATAAGAAACATTCACTAGGAAAACAACTCCAACTGAACGCTTATTTTGGGTGCAGGTATTCAGGTCAATACAGGGTCAGAAATGCAGGATCAGCGACGACCATAAAGCCCCAGGCATAAGCAGAAAGATAGGCAATGATCAGAATTTACAGTGGTGGAAAGGCCTCAGGTAAGGAAAGCTCAGTTCACTTTGAGGTACAAAGCCATCTGTCGAAATCTCTCCTCGTCTTGTAATTGCCCACATCTTCCAGGGGCGAGACAGACAACCCATGGCATAATCCACGCGATGTTATGTGACTGGAAGGCTTGCAATACAACAAACTTGAGAAACTTGAGAAATTAAACAGATGGGATCTCTTCAGATACTTTGTAGGTAATGGGTCTTTTAAGGTCTCGCTCCGATTCCTGCTGGTGATAGCCTGGCACGCTTTCCAGCCCTGACATTCCCTCTTTGCTCTCAAACCATCCAGATCTGGAACCTGTCTGAGTGTGTTAAAGCTCATATCCATTCTATTCACCTGGATTGCCTCTAAGGAGGAGAAACAAGGGGAAAGTGGCAGTCAGTTTGAGCCAGAGTCTCACCCTAATATAGTTTTGGGGTATGTCTTCCACACACACCTAGTCCCAGGAACTGGGAAGACCTCTCGGGTCAAGTAATACAGGTGTAGTTTAAGAGGTTCATTGTCCTTGAACAAGGAAATCACAGTAAACAGGGTGGATCAGGCAGAGCTCACACGCTAAACAAAATAAACCTGTGTCCAGCTCCTCTGCTCTGAGAGATTAGTGAATATCTGGAGTGCAATGACCTGTATCAGTACCTCAGGTGGAGGAACAGTACACTGAAAGCCTTCACTTCCTTCCAAATTAAAATTCTTTGACAAGAGCAACAGCTAGAAAAAGCTTAATCATCACTTAAACCAAAAGGTATCTTTATTTCTGACAACAGCTGGTTTCAAAACTCGTGATGGTTTTAGTAGCTTACGGATGCCTCTTCTTCCTGAGCTCACTACCAACTAAGTGATGGTTGGGAGGAGGAGGGCTATGTTCCATATAGAATATGCTTCTCCCGTATCTCATTCTAACACAGAACAGAAAAGCACTGACAGCTTCAAAACAACTTTGAACAGACATACCTAAAAGGTAATTTTTGGAAGGGAAGGAGGAGTACCCAAGCCAGAGCTCTACAAACATTCAGGGCAGACTCTGCCAGAGAAATTATTGAAGGACAAATAGCTCACTCTCAAAGCAAATCACTTTGCCACACAAGAGAACTCACCTAGTCCAGCTGAGGGGCAAGGCTGTTGGGGACACATACAATGGAAATTACGTTCTCATTCAGCAGCAGCTTCACAAGACTGACAAATCCTATGGCAAAGAAGCGTTGTCAGCTCAAACTAATGTGCACAATTGTCATCTGCATGTTGTTGTTACCTGCCCAAAGACACCAGGGTCCCAGGATATCACACAACCAAGGTCTTCTGGGGGTAACTGCAATCCCAATACCATTCATGTCACAGGAAAGAACAAAAAAAAAACCACCCCAAAAAAACCAAACCACAACACAAAACACCAAACACAACTGCATATATGACACACAAGACCTTGGCTGTTACTCAAATACTGCCAACCCAGCTTGGCTAGGTACCTTGATCACAAATATTTGCTATAATTTTTCTATTTTATGATTACTAATTGCATTTCTAGAGGGGCCTTTTGGTGAAATGAACACCTATTGCAGAACTCTTAATTGCATTATAGGGATCTCACATCAAGCAATACCCGAGTCTCAGGCTACCAATACCAGATGAAGCAGTCTCCACTGAGTGGTTCCTGAAGAAGATTTACAGCAGTATCTTCCTCAAAGGAGGCATCACAAACTCACCTACTGTCAAAGGTTGCATCTAGGTTTTCCCCACCACCCCCACCCCTCCCTATGCTTATAAAACTTGTGTTATAGTGTATAAACTTATAGTGTCTTGGATTCCATTTCATTAAATGGATAATCTATGCCTTCCCAGACACAGACCTAACATCTGAGGAAAGATCATTCTGAAGCTATCATTCTTTACTTTGAAAGCTCAGCTTATTTAATTTCTTAGCTTCGCTTCTAACACTAAAAACACATGGGTAACAAAATACATTTATATTAAGAAATGTCTGCTGGAAATTATCCATGAACTTACCAATAAAAATTAACACAAAACAACAGCACATTGTGCTTCTGATGTCAAACCACTAAGTCACTGCAACACACAGATAGGAAAGCATTCACACACTCATACCCCCATAGCCACACAAGCTAAATCAGACAGCACAGTTTTGTCATCTTCTTTTATTCTTTGGCTCAATCTTTACAGCCCCTATCTTAGAAGAAATCCTCTAGGATATTCAATAACCACATCGATTCAACAACCAGGGAGCATTTGGAGAGGCAGCACTACCTTTTACCACAAAGGTTTCTGTAGCTTTCCAATAATTTGCAAGCATCAAAGCAAAATGCCCTAAATGAAGTGTTAAATACATCTCCATTAGAATACTGAGCACCATTCAGCCCCTCTAGAAACAGAAATAGTTAAGAAAAACACCCAGAGATTGGTAGTGGTTTGCTTCAGTAAGGAGTAGTAAAAACTACAGGATGAGCCACAGGATTTGGCCACTGGCACATAGCAATCACAAAATTAAAAGACAATTAAAGTGAGATAGTTTCTGAGCACAAACTCCGACAAAGCCAGCTTAGAAGGCTGCTCAGCTACACTGGAGATTTGTCCTTGAACTCCAGTGGAAATCAATCCATAAAAATCATATTAAAAGGATTAGGCATCAAACATGTGCGTGTTGATGTGCATAAGAAATTCTTCGCTCGCTGACTGCTGATCTTACATTCTTAAGAGGATCTTTTGCCCCATAATAAAGTGTTCACTGTCAGCAGCAATTCTCGCACTATGTGCATCTATTGACAAATCCTTGAACAGGGAGCTCTGAGCAGGTACAACTCTGAAGTGCTGTCCTTCTGCAGGGACTTTGTACCAAGCACAACATAGGATTCAGATGTTTTGGTGAACGACGTAGTACCAATCTTGGCATTTTTGCTGCAAGTGAACTATGAAACAAACAGGCACTATACATTTACTTTAGAGAACTGATAGTACACACACTAGGCTCCAGGAATTCAAAAGCTATCCTAGCAGATCTGTACTTCTTTTACCATATCTGTTCTTTAGGCACAGGCACACTTGTAACCGCAAATTCGGAGAAGAATCATAGAGTCATAGGGGTTAGAAAGGACCTCGAGAGATCATCGGGTCCAACTCCCCTGCCAAAGCAGGTTCCCTAGGACAGGTCACACAGATAGGTGTCCAGACAGGGCTTGAACATCTCCAGAGAAGCAGACTCCACACCCCCCTGAGCAGCCTGTCCCAGGGCTCCCTCACCCTCACTGGGAAAAAGTTCTTCTGCTTGTTGGTGTGGAACTTCCTGTGCTCCAACTTGAGGCCATTGCCCCTTGTCCTGTCCCCACAGACCACTGAGAAGGGGCTGGACATTTCCCCCTGCATCCCGTACTTCAGATATTTATAAACATTAATAAGGTCCCCTCTCAGTCTTCTTTTCTCAAGGCTAAACAGTCCCAGCTCACTCAGCCTTTCCTCACAGGAGAGATGCACCAGGCCCTTAACCATCTTTGTAGCCCTTCTCTGGACTCTCTCCAGGAGATCCCTGTCTTTTTTATCCCAGAGAGCCCAGAACTGGAGACAATACTCCAGGTGGGGCCTGGAGCATCGTGAGCATATAAGTGTGTTTATATTACTTCAACAGTCCTTGGCTGATGAATGACTAAATTTGCTGTGCACCTGTTTTTATAAAAAGCCACTGTTTCAGGTGTCTGCAACCCCTATTCCACAAAGCACGGAAACCATCCCTGTGCATACATGCCTAAGAATGACACCAAAGGATGGGGAAAGTTTGGCTTATAATGCAAAACTCCCAGTTAAGCTTTTATGGCACTGGCACTCTTCTGGTCTGCATTAAACACACACCCCTGTACATGCTCAAGGTGCACAGTTGAGACTCTTTTGCTTGTCAAAATGATACATGTACGCCACTTGTGTTAGGGAGGAGCTCAATACAAAGAGATTTAATAGAGCTCTGGGAGAAATACTTTCTCTCTACAAGTGGCTGAGAGCTTCCAGCGGTGCAGTTCCAGGGAAGAACTGGGGACCAAGCTGCCCCACAACTGTAGGCTGCAACTATCCTGACAGAAAAGGACCAACTCAGATTAGCTCACTGCAAACAGGACTGTGCTCTGTCTTCTTTCTTTCAAATCACGCAGGGTTACTGCTACCCTGAACTGGATTGAAATCCATACAGGGCATGGCAAGGTCTGCTGCGGTCCCTCAGACTGGCAGTATCTTCCATAGGGACAAAGTGCCTTATGTATTTTATCTTCCCTGCCCCTTCTGCCTGCTTACCAGGAAAACCAAACAACTAGGCTTCAGTTTCTACTTGCTGGCATCTCTAGATGTTTCTTTGCTCACAGAAGCTGTATCACTTAACATTAAAGCTCTCTGCAGATATCCATTGCTTTGCATGCCATATGTTTACTCTCCACCAGTATTTAAAACTACATGCCGTCAGATACAGAAGTTGCATCAATTCTGATGTCCAGAGAGGCTGACTTAATACAAGCTGCCAACCACAATTTTTATCTTCAGTCTTCTGTAGCCAATTTTTTAGCAGGGTCCTCATGAACAAGTCCTGCACAATGGTAAGTAAATTTACCACTAAGAGAGGGAAATAGCAAATACAAGAAAACAACAGTGATTCTCATCTTTGGATAAGATGGAGTGCTTGCGGCTTCTGAGCTCCGTGGCTTGTACTGCTCACCCTCATCTATCAGCCCCAAAAGCATCTTTTATTTTTCATAGAATAGTTTGCATTGGAAAAGACCCATGGAGGTCATCTCTAGTCCAACTCCCAGTTCCAAGCAGGTCCAGTTAGATCAGGTTGCTCAAGCACTTGTCCAGGAAATAAGAAATTCAGTATTAAAGCATGAGAAAAAACATGAAATAAGGAAATCACTTTAAAAAGCAATTAAAATTAACATATGGAGCACTGCATTTGATTCCAGTTCCTAGCCTTGTACTTGAGCCACGTACAACAGATCCCACCTCTACCTTAGACCACAGGTGCTGAAACTACACATTTTATATTCAGGAAAGATAACAGCCACAACCATCCCTGCATGGCACAGAGTGGTGACACTAACAAGTACTTACACATTTTGGGAAACACATTTTTAGGATAGTGGTTATTAACCTAGAAGTAGAGAGATCAGGGCCTAAATCTGATGCAAACCAGCACTTACTAGCTAACACCAACTGGCAAGCTGCCTCAGAATTCGATTTTGTCAAGGAAGTGGGTTCTCAGTAAGAAAATCCTGTGCCTTCTACTGAAATGCAAGAGAAGTAGAATACATCAGGCACTGCCCGGGTTATACTTAATTATTGCTAGCATGTATCCTTGAGTCTTGCTCAAAACCAAAGGACAGAGTACAGGGTAACAGCGATAAGTCACGTCTGACACGCATGCTATTTCCACAGAATTACTCATCCCTGCGAGGTCTGACACGTGCTAAAGGATTTTTCCTAATTCACACACAGATGCCTTGTAAATAAGCAGCAACTATTCCTATGACTAAACAGCTACTTCATAGCTGTTTTGACATAAATGCTCACGGAGTTTCCAATAATGCCACCTTCAAAACAAAACCTACGTACTTCCTCTCCTTTCACTTGTTTTTTCAGGAAACCACATTTTTCAGGCTTCCTGTAGCTGACACAGCCTGGGCAAGCCAGGTTGTGCTGTATCGCAGCACAGGGCAGAACTGCAGCTTCCCACAGCGATGCACCGCAAGGTATCAGGTGAGAAAGTCAGGCTAGAAAATGAAGAGGAGCTTTGATTTTGATTCAGGTTGTTTGGTTTGGGGTTTGTTGGGTTTTGTTTTGGTTTTTTTTTCTTCCTTCCTGGCATGACCTACAGTTAAACAAACTGGCTGCCAAGGGAAATAGGAAAGGGATGCTCTGAGCTTAACTGTGTGGTTAGCACATTACATCTTTCTAGGAGTTAATACACAAAGCTAAATCCAAAAGATGGATTTTGGCATCTCTCTCTGGTAACACCAACAGCCTTCAAGCCCCGACCCGACTAATCCTATACACCTCTGGATTTTAATCAGCAGGTAAATTCAGAATTTAAGTCCCAAAGCACCGATGTTCTCAGCTCCTTTTTCCTTCTGATAGTATTTTTCAGGCTTTTCTTCTACTAGTGCCTACTGCACTTCTAAAGCCTTGCTCCAGAAAACATATTGGCTATGATCACAAGAGAAGATCTATGCCTAGGCAACTTCCAGGCAGACGTCTTGGTGGCAGGTAGGTAGAGAAGGCATCCCCAGCATCACCAACAGCTGTATTCATACAGTTTCCATATCCCAAAAGACTGATGCTGGGGACGTATAAGCAGCAGGACAAGACAAGAAGGATGAATTGCAATATTTGTACCCCAAATGTTCTTTGGAGCAAGAAGCTGGAGTCCCTCTCATCAGCCTAGACACCACTATCTCTCTTTAGCTACCCAAGTGCTTGATTACTTAAGAACAGCAGAACAACTCCAAGAGAACCAAGGGCAGCTCACTGCCCCACAGTCTGTATGTGAAGATCCCGTAAACCAACGCAACCAATGCCCCTGATTCTGTAGGTGACCCTGCAACCTCTGTCCATCCTACCTTAACAGCCAAAGCCTGTGCATTACCATGCAAATGCAACTCAAACAATTCTTTTATTGCAAAGAGTTTTAGCAGGAGAATCCAACTTTCATCCCATTATTAGTGAGAGCTTGGGAGCGTGGATTAATCACTATCCCAGGGCATTGAGAGAGGGAGACAACAAATCTAATAATGTCTCCACAGAACGTAATCACCTGGGATCCCAAATAACAATTAAAAGCTTTGACAACAATCTCCTGACAGCCATTTCTCTACCTTTGAAGTAATAATGATTTATCACATTATACACGTACTCAAATTCTCTCACTCCTCTATAGATTTAAGTGTTCATCAATGCTGATTTTCCCCCACGAGCAGTGACAAATGAGAGAATTGAGAATCCTGTCACACTTACAGCATGATGCCCACATGTTCACAAGGGTGCTTGATATTACAGGGAGGTGTAAGAAAGGGGTCATACTCAGCCACCACCAAGTTTGCTTTCATTTATCTGCATATTCCATTCTTATCAATTACCATCAAAGCCATCTCACAGCATTCAAGGTCAGTCCTGTTTCAGTACTCAGATCCCACACCTGGGCTGGGTGCTCTCCATCTGGTCATTAATTGCTCTCCCTACTGGTTAATAGCACTCTTATCTGGGCCTTGTCTTCCAAGAGAAGAGCTGTTCCTTTTCTTTCTGTACCCTTATATTTGCCAAAAAGCCACCAGGCAGATTGAAGCTTTCGCTACACCTGGGTACCACACAGTCTTGGTAGCTATTTTATGAGCTACACCCATTGCTCTGCACTCTCCACTACCGTGCACCTTGTGGAACTACTCCTCTGCTCCACCACTTTGGAATCTTTTGGTTCAGCACACCAAAAAAATGGCATTCTTCATAAAATCTAGAGCATAAAGGGCAAAAGCAATGCAAGGGAAAAGCAGCTTTGCTTCTGCTTGTGTAGCTACCTGCTGCACAAAGCCAGAATGCTCGAGTGCGGCTGGAGAAACACACTGCTGTGGCACACAGAGCAATTCAGCTTCCAGACTAGCTGAGCCCTGCTTGTTCTACCCTGTTGTGTTCATGGATTCCTACAAAGTGAAAGGCTCAAAACTCCATTGCTCAGATGCTCAGGCCGGACTGACGCAGCAGGAGAAGAGAGAAGTACTCTCCTCTTCTTACCATGCTCCTCCCTTCCTCATACATTTCTCCAAAGAAACTACAGAATTTTGTTTAAACCCTTATAACACCGTAACTGGCAGAATGACTTCAGCACTGAAGTCTCCTCCTTAAGCCTACATGCTTTAGGAGGAAACAGGATAAGTTCTTGCTTTGCTATACACAGTTCATTTGAATGGTAGCAGACCTGGAAACAGTTTTTAAAAGGTAGTGTGGGCAGACACATGCAAGGGCATTTAAAAAAAACCCACCTAGTAATAGAATATTCAACAAACACAGCAAAACATACATTTGTCCTCCTGTAAGGACTCAGTCCTGTATCCTTCTGCACCCAGGTCTCACTGGCATCAAACCGATTGCTGCTAGTATAATCATGGGCATTACAGTTTGGCATGCAGGATTTGCTTCAAAATTCCCAAATCAGCTCGAAACACTACAGCTACATCTCTTTCAGTACATGAAATACTAGCACTTGGCTTTTGTTAACAATGCTTATTTTGGATATGCAACTCAAGAAATGGTTTGGATCTGAATTCACAGTAATCCTCAGTACAAAACTAGGCTTAAAAATTGTTACTGAAGTCCAGATGCTAAAATGAGGCCTTGAGGAACAGCCCTGATTAGCTGGTGGGGTGTNGATGCTGTAACAGCTCCCAAAAGGATGACACTCCCTTCCTTTCGCCTGCTCAGTTCCCTGTGGGGAACGGGTCTGGATTCTCTAAGCAGGACAGCGAGGGGAAGGAAGGATGTAATCCTCACTCTTCGCTGGACATGGACACAATCTGAGCTCAAATAATTGACTTGTAACGTTGTCACAAAAGGAACTACTTGAATATTTGCTGGTTATAAGGCATGTGCAAATGGCTGTTATTGAAGCGCCTGGGGCCCTCAGGGCTCTGTGAAGCCAAGATTGGAGAGGAGTCTCAAACATGCATCCCCACCTTCCCCTACAAAAATCGCTTTTTTAAGGGCAAAGCACATCAGCACTCACAGACAGAAATCCACATAGGCACACAGCCAAAAAGGATTATGAAAAACCCTGAAAAACTACCCCAACTTGCAGATTTCGGGGTTTGAGAGGGTGTAATAGCATTTCATTGAACAAGTTAGGAACTTCTCCCCTCTTCCTCCCCCAGCATCTCACAGACTCATCAACCCATGATAGCTCCTATCATCTTGTTGTATCAGTACCCACTTGAAGTGGGGTTCACCCAAAGCTTTGGCATCGCAGCCGTATCTTCATAACAGAGATGAGGGGCTTCAAGCACATAACAAGGAGCACTTGTACAGCTTTACCTTGTTCCAGCACCACCCAGACAAAGCCTGACAGCCCTGGCCTTCTCAGGTTAGTCGGTACAACCTCTAGCTGAAGTTCACAGGCATTTGCTCATACAAGCAACCTTACGGGGTTACACACTGTGGGCTACAAATTGGGTTTACAGCCCTGCAGTCCCCTCCACACCACACATCTCCCAAAGAATGCAGCAGAACTAGGAAAGAGTAGAGAAAGAGGAAATGTGGGCAGTAACAGGTGGAGGAGAAGCAGCTACATAAATCAGGACACTCCAACTGGCTAAGAAAGGGCAAAAGCAACATCTAGAAAATAATTAATGGAATGATGAGGCCTTTTTTATATAACCACTGCAGTGTAGGACTTGGTGCCCACAGGGGCTGGCTGAGGCAGCACAGGTTCAAATGGAGATCAGAGAAACGAATGATGAAGGTGTCCAGCAGCAGCTATCAGGCACGGTGGTCTGAATGCAAAGTGCTGCTATGCAGCTCTGTCAGAGGCTGAAGAGATACAGCAGGGGAAAGATAATTTCAGATATATATATATATATATACATATACATGCACACCCCTGTTTTCTCAGGCTCCTTCCCCATCCTTCTCTCTCCCCAGCCTCTGCTGGAGACAGCCTGCTCGTCATGGTAATCTTTAATCTAATCTAGTGTGACAGTTGCTCCGATCTCATAAAAGCATTGCTATTTGAGTAAGGCTCATGCTGAACTTTACAGTTATTGAATCATTTTTAACGTTTGCTACAGCGAGCAACAGGACACACTCCCCCCTTCCCAACTTCTTGTTTTCTATACAGACAATCTCAAAGCCAACTCCTCCTGTAGAACGCACATATACCAGGGAGACCAAAGAAAGCCTCTGGAGTGTTATTCTGGTTTCACATGTAGTCGCTACTGAGAGTTTCCTGTGTGCTGTAGCGAGCCCTACACCCTCAAGAGAGTTAAGGTTGCAGTTTCAGCCTGGCTTACCCATACAGATACTCAGTGTGACATCTTTAGTGCTTCTCTCGGCCAGGAAGCTACTCAGTGGTAACACAGCTGCACAAAGCTTGCTGCAATCCCCCAGATTTACGAGGAGTTATTTCATTTGAAAACGGCATGCTCCTTTTGTTTACCTGCTGTTTGGTCTCAGGATGAAACCTGACACACTCCAACGACTTCACAGGGTTTGTAACATAGCCTGAGGGTATGTTGCCACCCGCGGGAGGCTGTGGTTTTCACAAATTGGTGCAGCCAGATTTTGGTGAATTATTCTTGCACACAATTTAAAAAAAAAAAAAAATTAAAATTAAGGAAAAAAATAAATCGCAAACCAGGTTGCAGGTTTTTCCCTTCCACTCCACACTCATCCTTCTGGCCAAAAATCAAAGCAGATGGAGGCCAACACACTGCAGCTGGTCACAGGGGAGGGCTGAGCATCCGGCAGTGAAATGCAGCTGCCTCCCACATGACAAACACCCTGGTACAAGTAGTGATGCACCACACTCACGGGCAAATGAATTGCCACTGTATATGATCTTGTGATTATTTGCTACTCAATGTTTCCTCCCTCTATCACCCTAGAGAATTTTTTGACTAAACATCGGAAAAAAGGCGCTAATCATGAATAATGCAGTTCCAACTACAGCATTTGAAACATTCAGCTCAAAAATATGCTCCTGCTGCTTCCTTCAGCTTGCTGTTTAGGCAGCCCCTCGTATGGCACTGCAGCGGACACGCCGTAGTGTGTATGAAGCGATCAGCACAAGCAGAGAGATCAGAATTGACTCCAAATTCCTCTGCTTTCAAGGAACTGTTTAGTTTAATGATTAAAGCCTCAGGAGCGCGCAGATTGTGGGAACACCTGTCAGCGTGTCAACCTCTGGAAGAAGAAGTGTTTGCTTGCTTATTTATTTGAAAACTCTAGCTACATATTAGTCAGAGGAATTTTGCTTGGTTTTCAAAACAGAGGGAGAAGGTGGTTTCCTCAAAAAAAAAAGTGAAGCTCAGGTGCAAAATCAGTACACAGAGTTTCTGTAGAGAGCTGATGTTCACACAAGTGTTCTCTTCCCTGCGGGGGTCCGGGTAGAACCGAGTACTGCACCTTTAAATTCCTCACTGCTCCGCTTTTGTAGATAGCTGTACTAATCCCCCCACACCCCTGCGTATCTAGGGAGTCAGCATACTCAAGGTGGGGAAAAAAAAGTTTAAAAAAATTAGAATGAAGGCTTCAAGGCTGCCCTCACCACCTCAGCTTCAGCCTTACCCAGCACACCTGTGTTACTGTCTGCATAAATGTAGATTATTTGGTAATAAAACACACGTTCAGCAAAAGCCTTCTCCCCTCTTTGACAGGCAACTTTCTACCTAAAGCTCATTTTGGCTCTATTTAAAAAGAAAAAAAAAAGAGTAAGGAATTTCTTTCAAACAGGGAAGAGACATCACAGAATCACAGAATTGTAGGGGTTGGAAGGGACCTCCAGAGGTCATAGAGTCCCCGCCCCCGCCAAAGCAGGTTCCCTAGGACAGGTCACACAGGGAGGCATCCAGACAGGTCTTGAATATCTCAGAGAAGGCTTCTTCAGCTCTCCAATATTTGTGTCCCTGTCTGGCAAAAAAATTGTGACCCCATAGAGAGAAAACCAGGAAGACATCAGCCCAAAAGAGGACAGTTTTGGAAAGCTGAAATCAAAAGGATTACGATAGGAATGCTTATACAGTCTTCATTATAGAGGATGCTTCTTCCATAACCACATTGGCAGACACCTCGCCTAGAACTGTGTATGTTAGAGAACAGCAACTGTTCTACAGGTTTCTCCCTGTGCTTACCTCCCTCTTACCACAGTTAACAGGGTGAAAGAAACAAATTCACATCCCCCTCCCCAAAACTGAAAAGGTTAACTGTAATTCTAAGGGAGATGAAAAAGCTATTGCTACTACAGAAGGATATCAATCTAGGCAACCCTCATGCTCAGTAAATCAATAGAGTTTTTCTGGTTGCACAAGAACGGACGCACAGTGTTTGCGTAGGGAAACAATCAATACGAATGTCATCCAAATACGGAACCGGCAACAGCAGGGGATGCAATCCAAGGGAGGGGATGGGGGAGCGAAGGGGGCTGCACAAGGGGAGAGAAAGGAAAGCATGGAAGGTGTTGGAGTCAGGAAAACCCTTCTGAGGTTTTAGTTCTTTAGCAACCTCCATTCATATCTTAAGAAATGTCAGAAATCAGGAAATATTACTTCAGGTTGCATGCTTCTGTCCTGGCCTATCAAACACGCAGAGTAGTAACAGCAAATTACTGGAAACTGCACTTTGAACTTAGCCACTGGCAAGGATCCCAGTCAAACAGAAATGTAGAAGTTCCTTTCCTCCGTGGGGCCTCTCGTACGGGGGTGTCCCCGCAGACGTTCAATAGCTGGTTGCAACAGGTTGGAATGAGGCCCCAAGCCAGAAAAACAAGCCCCAACCAGTATTATTTCCTACTGCCTATGCTGTTTATTAAAAAGATATTTTGGCACATCGCTCCCAGCTTTGTTGGGCTGTATTAGCGGATCGAGGCCCGTCGAGGAAAAACTGGCACCGCTTGCCCACACTGTTTACTCCTTTTCTTCCAGCATTCTGCTGTGTGCTCCCCTGTTTGCATGCCTATAGGTGCAGAAAGGACATATTTTTAAGAACTAGAAGCAGTCACACCGGTTGCTAAGCAAAGGCTCCATATTTCCTGTGAATAGGAAAGTAATTAGCCTCTAAACCCTATTGATATTCTTAGCGTAGGCAGAAGCAGCGACGTTTTTCTACATCCCAGACTTTTACCACACGGTATTAAACAAAAAACCGCAAAACAACTCCTACAACAAAGTGTTGTAGAGAATAGCAACCTCACGTTATTGACAGCCCCAAGAGTGCCCAGCGAGTGCAGAAAGGCATCGTGGATTTCTCCCTTCCAGAGGTGAGATGACCAAGAGATTGGCCTCTTCACAGTCTCTTACATTTCTGTCTAAGAAAACGTGATTTGTGCAAGCAAACAAACTGGCTCATTGTAAATCTAAGGGGTCAGCCCAAGTCAGATAAACTCAGGAGCCAGACAGCTGAAGAAACAAGCTTTTATTTAAAGCCACTGCACAGGTGATCCGAGGAGGAAATGGTAAATCCCCACAGAGCCACAGCTTCCACACTGGGCCAGAGAGACCACGAGGAACGGAGGTGCGGGGAGAGAGTATTTTGAATTTGCTGGAGGCACACGCCTCACCGCAGATGTAATCAGAAACAACAGATCCCAACTTCGTGTTTGAAGGAGGAAGGGGGAAAGGCAAAGCTAAAAATCCAACACTGTAGTCACAATGCAGCAGGTCAGATGTTACTGCTCATACCTGACCCCCTAGGAAAGAAAAAGCAGACAGCCAATCCTGGTCTGCCTTTGGAAATTCAAGAGAGAAAAAAAAGGCCAGAAAAGGCTTATAGGAATCCCCACAGTGTTTGCCATGTACTCAGTTTGTCCACTGGAATGTCTACCTTGGTCTTTTCGCCCGCACCCTCATAACTGACAGCAACTTCCGCCCTGATTATATCAATACGTACTCCTCCCCATGACCACTCCTCCCCTTAGGGCTATGAAGATGATTACAGGCCCAGAGCATCTCCCCTATGAGGAAAGGCTGAGTGACCAGGGGCTGTTCAGCCTGGAGAAAAGAAGACTGAGAGGGGATCTGATCAATGGTTATAAATATCTCAAGTGTGGGAGACAGAGGGAAATGTCCAGCCTCTTCTCAGTGGTCTGTGGGGACAGGACAAGGGGCAATGGCCTCAAGTTGGAGCACAGGGAGTTCCACGCCAATCTGGGGAAGAATTTTTTCCCAGTGAGGGTGAGGGAGCCCTGGGACAGGCTGCCCAGAGGGTGTGGAGTCTCCTTCTCTGGGGATATTCAAGACCCATTTGGACACCTCCCTGTGTGACCTGTCCTAGGGACCCCTCCAGGAGGTTAGAGTAAATCTATGGAGGTCCCTTCCAACCCTGACAATTCTGTGAATCATCCTCAACATCCATCTAATCACTCCTCCTACACATACCAGCCAAAGCAGCAATATACCATCACTCAGGTCTACAGCTGCTGAGCAGAGGTTCCATTTTTCCCTTACAGATGAGAGGAAAAACCTGACCATGTTAGGACAAGCCAAGAGAATTACTAAAAAACCCCACAACTAAAATCAACTAAATATTTTACCAAGCATCTTTTTTTTTTTTCCCGAGTAAGTTTCAATATTATTGACTGGCCACCAGGAAGTCAATGTTTTGTCCATTTTAGAAGATCAGTACACATTTCATTTTTGAAAAGAAAGAGGCTTATATAAGATACATAAAATATACCTCACAGGTATTTTTTAAGAGGTTTCAGATTAATAAGTCCTGCTTCCAAGGAGACTTGAAAAGTCATGTACTCAAGCTGTATGAAAATAAAGAGTGCTTACGACACCTTCATCCTGTCACTGTATACTGTAAGGGCAGCACCGTTTATGCTGTGCTCTAAGCATACCTCCACACACACACACATCCCCCAGTTATAATGCAGGTTGCTACAAGAGAGACCTCCCCCAGTGCACTGCCTTCTGTGGAAACCTAACCATCATCATTCACCAGAAAATCTGCCACAGCTTCAGTGGGAGAAAGGACTTTATGCTGTGTATTAACACATAGCCCAAATTTGGTCTAAAAATAAATCTGTTTCTTCTGCACTTGCAAACTCAACGCTTGGAAAATATCTAACATTTGAACAACCACAAGATATTTCTGTAGACAAAAACATTAGGTCCCTAGTCTGTGACACCACACGTTATTCCACTGCACCAGCTCAAACCACGCATCAAAATAAGGTTGAGTATTTTGTAGTGCTCATAGAGGGCAGAAAAGTTCAGACCTTTCTGTCAGGAAATTGTTTGAGGCATTTGCTGGTCATCTTGAATGTGAGGAACGTGCCACAGCTGGCAGCAACATGCCTCATGTCTCAGGTGTTCGCTGCACTGGCACCATGCTTCCCTGGTCCTCTTGCAGACATTTCCAGTGACGGACTAGGATTTGGGGCGTGCTTCTGTACCCGCCTGCAATCCAAAGCCTTTGATACACTATGTGATTATAGCCTCTAATAGGCTTTTAATTTCGCTGGGTGCCACCTTCCATGTAAGATTTTGCTTGCAGTATTCATGCTGTGCACCAAGCTGTAGCTCAGGCTGTATTTTCAAGAAGGGATCTAAGTAGTTAAACACTATTTTGGGGCTTGGTAGTTTTAAAACTACACTGCTAGTTTTCGCTAAGCAACACAGGATTGAATAGTCTGCCCAGGGAGGTGGTGGAATCTCCTCCTCTGGAGATTTTCAAGCCCTGTCTGGACACCTATCTGTGCAATATGAGCTGGGGAGCTGCTTTGGCAGGGGGGTTGGACCCGATGATCTCTCGAGGTCCCTTTCAACCCCTGTGATTCTGTGATTATTGACAATAAACCCTATATGGCAACAACAGAAAGACAAGCTACTTCCACCGCGCTGGATTCTGGATCTCATGAATCAGACCTGGAGCTGCAGGTGAGCAGGTTAAGTAGAAGGAGTTAACAGAAACCCAGTGAAGCACATCTTTACTACAAAAAAAATAGTTTTGAAGTGTTACTCCACACTGCTTCGACTTCATGGATTGCTGAATTTATCCCAGAGAGTAATCAACATGAATTCCACTGGTTATCTCCTTGCAACGCACAGTAGTTAAGTTAACAGCTGACACATCATCAAATGAGACAACACACTGAAATTTATAGTAAGATTTGTTCTAGAGGATGAAGGAAGAAACAAATTAACATTAAAAGAAAAAAAACCCAAAAGAGAGGCCACTATCACAAACTGTGGTATTAAGCTTTTTTCCACTAGTAGCAACATCAGGGTTGCCCACTTTGCACTTTCATCACAGAGACTGTACTACATGCAGCATGCAAGCACGTAACTGGTTTCAAGGGATTTTCCCCTCAATTTTTCCCCCTTTAACAAAAAAGCCCCTTGGATTAAAAGGGCACAGCAGAGCAAGCAAGCAATATTAAATCAAGGGCTTGATAGAAGTTGTTCTGTCATGATCTTGTTATATTCTGCCCCCCTGTCCAGCTCAGACTTGAGGGTGTTAAGACCACCTCAGCTTCCTCCCCACCGCCTTTTACCCTTTTTATTTACAACACTGGTTATTCTACTGTTGTATTTTAGAAGATTTACCAGACTAAGTTTTCCTTGCTCACCACGTTTTCTTTCCTACCATCAAAACTAGGTCTGGCTCCACATAAACATGTGCCTATTGCCTGTGTAATTTTTCTATTTCTTTTTCTCCCCTTTCCCCCCTCCCCATTTTGTTTAAGCACTATGTCTCACTTGTCCTCTAATTTCCTGAATATTATGTATAGTTCTTCATGGAAGTCACACAGCGATACAGGCCCACACTGCAGCTACAAGAGCTTTGCTCTATCCTGTCAGAGGAATCAAGTTACCAGGAATGTCGATGGACTTCCTAAGGAGGAGTGAGTTCAGGGAGAAAGGCAAATATGTTTAGTAAGATTTGTCCAGAGAACACATGTTGCCCTGAGCACGCAGCTGATTCTGTTCGTATAGATGATGAAAGGCCG
>VZTU01003608.1:1690-17863 GCA_013400835.1 Zapornia atra | reverse complement strand
GGGGGAAGGAAAGGGTGAATTTTTGTCTGAAATTTCCATTCCTCCAACACAATATATAGCAGTAAAGTTCATTGAGAATCTCCCCAAAGCGAATACAGAAGACTCATCTGAAGTGCTGGACAACTGTACACGGTAAAAGTGAGGACCACGACACATGAGACCGTTAACTTCCCAATTATTTCACTGTTCACATGAGGTCAAGAAATCAAATTCTGGTCTTAGCTGCACTGGTAAGCAGACAATCACAGAATCGTAGAGGTTGGAACCTCCAGAGATCAAGTCCAACCCTCCTGCCAAAGCAGGGTCCCTAGGACAGGTCACACAGGGAGGCAACCAGACGGGGCTGGAATATCTCCAGAGAAGGAGACTCCACACCCCCTGGGCAGCCTGTCCCAGGGCTCCCTCACCCTCACTGGGAAAAAGTTCTTCCACATGTTGGTGTGGAACTCCCTGTGCTCCAACTTGAGGCCATTGCCCCTTGTCCCGTCCCCACAGACACTGAGAAGAGGCTGGCCATTTCCCCTTGAGTCCCACACTTCAGCTATTTATAACCATTGATCTGATCCCCTCCTAGTCTTCTTTTCTCCAGGCTGAACAGCCCCTGGTCACTCAGCCTTTCCTGGTAGGGGAGATGCTCCAGTCCTTTAATAATCTCTGTGTCCCTCCGCTGGACTCTCTCCAGGAGATCCCTGTCTTTTTTATACTGGGGAGCCCAGAACTGGACACAATACTCCAGGTGGGCCTGACCAGGGCACAGCAGAGGGGGAGAATGAGTACTGTGATGCCACTGAGCTCGCTAGGGCTAACGTCAGATCTATAAAGGGGAACAGGAAAGACTGAGTCCCGCTCAGAAGGAAACATCCTCCCCTCCAGCAGCTGGGCAAGCTGTGTGTGCAACTCAGCACACCAAGAGGAGCAGAACAAGAATACAGGCAAAAGGGAAAATAACTGGGGGTAGGTGGGGGGATGTAGAGAACAAAAAAAAAAATTTAAAAAAAAAATCACAGCTGATACCATTTCTCCCATACACTAATACCTTGCAGAGTTCAAAGGTTTCCATGCCTATGGCATTTGACAATTATAATCGTGCAGTAAAATACCTAAGGTTAATGAGTAACCTCTGAAGGAAATTACTTCACATAATGACAGCAATTTCTCTGAACTAAATGTTAATAATCAGGCCTGTAATACGGCGAGAAGGAAATAGTGGGCAATTGGCAAATGGGACTCTGTTACCTAGTAACAAGTCCTTGAGGTAGGAGCCTAAAAAATTTGAGCAGGCAAAACATTTCCAGGCCAGTAGAGCAGCTTGGCAAACAGAAAACAGTTTGTAAAGCCAGGGCTGCCCATGACATGGAAAGTGGAAGCAGGTGCAGGGAATTATTTCATTAACAGGCAGTCTGAGGTAGAATTAGTTAATGGCAAGAGCAAAGGAAACACCGCCACGTAAACAGCACCAGCAGCGGAGCAGCGAGTTCACATCATGCCACGGGAGTGCTGAAGATAAATAGTCCTGCTCCTTACACTGATGTTGCTCACACCCAGCTCTCCTGCGCCCTTTCCCTGCCCACCCCGAGCCATAAATGGAGCCCTGAGCACAGTCCCGCCAGCCAGGGAACCTGTAACGCCGCTGAGTCTGCAAAAACACCCTTGGCCACCAAGTTAGAGAAGCTGTTGCAGAAAGGGTTACACCACCTTTCTTACATATGGAGCGGTGTGTGCTCTGGTCCCCCGTCCCAGTTACTGTAGTTCGGCAGAGGAAGAGCATCGGGGCGATTGCCACACTCCCCACACACCGAACAGGATTTCCCAGGCATTCCTTTCTAGCAGCAAGCTAGAAAATCGTCCTACAAATCCATCTCCTTTCAGTCACCATTCAGGAAACATATCCTCCTCATTCTCCCACTTGTAAAATCCGTTTGACAGGTATAGGAACTGCACAGGGAAGAAAATCTTTGTCAGCCTCCTTCGTGCGTTTCTTCATGCGATAAGCAAGTCGTGTGTTTATCCGTAAAGCTGGACAAACCAGCTCTGTGCAGAGGTTGAGCAAATTCCACGTCAGCCACAACTGAAAAACATTTACTACAGCAGCCTTACCCTCCCCTAAACCCAGGCCTTCCCCATTCTTCGCTGATACACTCAAAATAACACATCCAGAACCACGTGAAGGCTCAGACATGTATATTCACTTATGACTCCTGATCAGCATCCCCGATTCAAGCATCATAAACCATGGGATAATAAAAGATGCCTCTGTCAATCCCTCCTCATAACATACAGAATATTTACTTCCAGAAGCAACAAATGTTAACTGTACTTAACTGAAGAGAGACCACGTACCTTCATGGTTTAGGGATATGCTTTTGTGTCTAAATGAGCAAGTGTATTCTAACTAGTTTCCACTATCAGAAAGAGAACATCTACAAGGTCAATGGTGTAAAAAGGATTTTATGGGACTTTTGCAGAGGATGGTTTTCTTCAGTCACTGATAATTTCTAGAAAAAGCTGTGTGATAATGTTAATATTGCCAACATCTCTCCATTGAGGTAAAACATAGGACGTTTAGTTTTAGAAGAGGAAAAAAGGATATATATTCCTGAAAATGTTAATTGATTTACAACTAATGAACACAGCCAGTTTGTTTGTTTACTTATTTTTAGTAAAATCTAATCAGAATTGGCCTCTCCACATATTCTTGGTGGAATTAAGACCTGTTTCTGGTCTCGTTATCTTATAAACTAACAAGTAAATTTGATTTTTAAAATTCACAGAGGTCAGGAAATTCGCAGTTAGCCTTACTTCTAACCTGTGAGCAAAACCAGCACCTAATGTTTCATTATCACAATTCTGGACAACAGAAGATGCTGTTCAGCACTTCTATGTTTGCATCAATTCAGATTCAAGGTGATCTCTGCAGGAGATGACTCCAGGAGTCACAGGGAAACCAACTTAACCAGGGAAAGATGGGATCAGCATCCCCTACCTCACTTCAATTTCACTTCTTCAGCAGAATTCCTTGCCGAAGAAAATCTTACTTAGCTTGACAGTGGATCATCCCCTATAGCATAAAGTTAGCAATAAGGCAGAGTGAAAGGTTTGAGCAATCCTGACAGTGAAAACCTGAGATCAATCTGAATTTTATATCCCTCTGTAAGAACGTTTCTCAGGAGGAAACAGCTCGTTAACACTTTCCAGTGCTGTGCTTGCCACACATGCCCTTAACCAATCTAGTCTGATTTCAGCAGCTTGAAATACCTAATCAGCTGTGTCCCCTCTTCACCATATTTAGAGCCAGAAGAGAGCTTGAGAGAAGTGACTGAAGAAAACCATCCTCTGCAGAAGTCACAAAATCCTTTTTAAACCATTGATCTTGTTGTAGATGTACAGAGAAAAGGAGGAAGATCAAAATTAGCAGAAGCCAATATTCTAACTAGTTTCCACAATCAGAAAGAGAATACACTTGGCTTGTTTAGACACAAAAGCATATCCCTAAATCATGAAGCTGCGAGCACAGCTACACAGATTGCTAAAAAACACGGGCCAAATCTCCTAGTAGCACAGCAATGTTGCTTCACTCACTTGGGCAGGTTCACTTGTTGTTTTATCCTGTGTCAACAAGCCATATCACAGATATAAACAGGATGCTACTTGGTGAACAAAAGCCACTAGTGACCAAAAGCACACAGCAAAGCATGAGCTATAAACCCGGAGAGTGATACATACAGGAATAATGACAGATTTGGCACTTGCTGTTGTTCAGATGTCTGGCTCCAGGAACACAGATGCTTTCCAGGAACAGCCAAGTACCTACCGTCAGCCCCTTTGTGGCACCCAAAACCAGCAGGAATCAGAGCCACAATGCACAGTCTAATGCGGTCCAGCAGAAGCCAACACTCGGCGTTGCACGTGTTGGATGATTGCCTTCAAGGAGGGCAAGGGAAGGGGCATGAACAAGGCAAGCCTCCTGCAGCCCACGAGCAAGCGGGGCAGAGCATGTGCCAGGACTGCACTGACGCATCTGGCAGCAGGGCTAGACTGGCACAGGGGCAACCAGGCAATCTGAGTCTGCGCCCGTGAAAGGCGGCAAGACAGCAGGAGCTACAGAAGCCAACACTGCTAGGTCACCCTGGGACATGGCCACATACATGGCTTTGTTCCTTTCCATAACGGCCGGAGCAATGAAGCTCCTGCAGAGCTGCTGGCAAGGCCACCTGCGAGCCATTCCTGGAACAGGGGCTCTGAGGTGCGAGGTTTGTGGCCTGAGGCATCTGGCAGCATCGTGGCTTTGGCAGGCAGCTTGCGAGGTCAGGAAAGCTGGCTGCCCCTCACCTCGAGCTCACCCAGGGCAGACTGAAGTAGCTGGGGGGCCCTGGCTGCAGATTGCCTCACTTTCTTTTCCCACAGTCAAATTCACGAGATGCATACCCTTTCAGAGAAGGAAAACGAGGTCATCGATTTCTTTCTACTTATTTTTAACAGTTACTGCTAAAAATCTTTCCTTCCCTCTAGTACATGCCCTTAGAAAGCTTCACCCCAGGGGCTGACAATAGAGATGTCTCGCACCAACCAGGCACCGGACTCATCATCTGCACCTCGGCCTGATCCTGCCTTTGCCTCCGCTGCTTTTACAGCAGAACTCCTCTTATCAACAACCAATCTCAAGTGACTCATTTTACACTTGTGCTAGGGAGATCAGAAGGAAGCCTCCTGACTTATCATCCATAGTTAAAACTCCAAGAGCATAAAGGCGAGTTATCTTGACAAAATGAAAGTTAAATAAATACAGGTGCCTGGTGGTTGCTACTTGCTGATCTGGCAACAGTTGTTAGTCATTTCGTCAGAAGGCCCATCTGCAAGGATCTAAGAGTCAAAAGCTTTGATTGTCTGCCCTTTATGTTGTCTGGCTCCTCTTCATTCATTCTCAAGAGCCAATGAAGGCTCAGAGTAGTAACAGAAACCTATCCAAGCCATGCTGTTCCACAGATGTTTAAAAGATAAATGCACAAACTGTGAAAGAGCTCACACAATACATGGGAAATGTCTCGAGGAACTGTCCTAACAGGGAGTCGTAGACTCTGGGCTCTCCTGGCGTGTGTTTTGGCTTTTAAGAGATGAAGTTTGTAATGGGATTTTCTGCAAGTATCTGTCATTCTGAGATCATTTAGAGCCAGGCTCACCCCACTGCTCTTCAACAGAAGGTGGCTGTGCAGAGAAGGAGTAATCAGATCCCTTTCAGGAGGCACTGTGAGGAACCCTGGCACACCGCACCCACCCCTGGGCTCGAGTCAGCTTCTGGGGAGCAGCTCCACAACTTCAAAGGAATTCCTCCTCCTTGCTTCAGTCTGTCCAGTGGCCTGGATAGAAGGGGTCAGGCATATAGCCCTGAGTTTGGCCCTTTGGGAATTACAAGCAGAATGAACTAGAGGGAACAAGCGGAGAATGAGGCAGCACACAGGACTTTCTTCATGGCACGCTGCTGGGGACTGGACTTTTGCAGGAAGTCAAGGGACACGACTATTACTACTTCTCAGCCTTAAAATCCAGGACAATACCTGCTTTAAGGGATTTTGTGCCAAAAGAGAGAGGCCAGCATCACATCCATAAAATACCTTCACGCATCCAGCAGCAAAACCACCCCAGGCAGCGAGTGGCCTGCAAGAGGGAAGAAAGGTCACATCCACACATGTAACTTGGACGCCTGCTGTCAAATTTGTGTGTCTCAAATTTCCTGTACTGAACAATATGGGACAGCCCCAGAGACAGGCTAAGTATCGCAAGGGGTGCTGGCACAAACTGACAAAAGCCAAAAGAAATTCAAATGCAAGTCTGAAGCACTCTCCTTACCTCATCCCCATTGTACTTAGTTATTTCAGCACATAATTGCTAACATCTGAAATCGATCTGGAATTCCGGTGGATACAATAAAGCCAGCCACGGATGGATGCTAGCCTCCGCTCTGAGTTTACATGCCTTTGTTACAGCCCCTAGGCTCAAAATGTGTAAAGCTTTCAAAGCATCAGCGACCTAAAAACATTTCTGAAAGCCCCGAGTGCATTTGCGGGAGCCTCTCATGATGCATATGGTCCATTTCCTGCCACCACACCAGCAGCCTCCGGCCCCCTTGCACACGACAGCTCCTCTTCCCAGCCCTGTTTATTTGTCCTTTTTTCCACTTACAGTCATAAAATCATTTCCCCTTCCTCCCGTGCTCTGCCATTAGCTATGATGCACTGCCACAGGACATCCCGCTTTGCAATGCTCTGCGCAGCCCCATTCACATCAATGCTCAGAGATAAATAGCCACAGGACCATAAAGAATCATAGAATCATAGAATGGTCTGGGTTGGAAGGGACCCCAAGGATCATAGAGCTCCAACCCCCCTGCCACAGGCAGGGCCACCAACCTCAGGCCTGGAGCTACACAAGGTTGCCCAGGGCCCCCATCCAACCTGGCCTTGAACACTTCCAGGGATGGGGCATCCACTACTTCTCTGGGCAGCCTGTTCCAGCCCCTCACCACTCTTTCTGTAAAAAACTTCCCCCTAATATCTAATCTAAACCTTCCTTCCTTTAGCTTTAATCCATTCCCCCTTGTCCTGTCATTATCTGCTCTTTTAAAAAGTTGAATCCCCTCCTGCTTATAAGCTCCCTTCAGGGACTGGAAGGCTGCAATGAGGTCCCCCAAAAGGGAGCTATCAAGAGCGCATACAGCAAAAGTGCTGTTGTACAAGAGAAATTAGGAGACGTGCGTGAAATCCATATCTGGATATTGATATCTTTATATTACTGTCTATATATAGAGCAAATATATATTGATATATGAATACTTTCCATCAGTGAGGGGAAAGATTAAATAACAGATTTTCCACACACCTTTAAAAAAAACCATTACGATCATCTTATTTTTAAATGTTAAGGTAGCACAAATTATTTCAACTCATGGAAAAAACAACACGCTCTGGGAAGGTCTGTATGGTAATTCCTAACAGTACTGTAGAAATATATGATTTATTTAACCCGTGTCTGAAAATGTATTCAAGTATTAGAAATGTACTCAAGTATTAGAAGCATATATGAGAAAAATATTTTAAGGTCTTCTTACTACTTTCCAAACCAGCTCAAAAGACAGTGGTGAAAGCAGCAAAACCCCAACAGTCTGGGGTTTGTTTGAGAGCATGATATAGATTGTGGAAGAGATGGGGGGAGTAGGGAGAGCTGTGTGGAAACAACAAGTCTTCCTTCCTGCATGCAGCATCATCATGTTTTGTTGAGAGGGAAGACTTCAATGCACAAATAGGTCCAAATCTCTAGCAAATCTACAGTCCAGGTAAGGTAAAGCTAAGAGATCAAACATCCAATTTTCATGAATAAAGATCCTCACTTCAAATTACTGTCCACCCCTCTCCTCTCCCCGCCCTTACTCCCCTAGAATCAGTTTTAGATTTTTTTAAAATGTCCCTCTAAACAATTTATCTAAATTGTGATGGCCCCTAGAGTGAGCGAAGCCACTGGAAAAAGCACAACTTTATTTGAGAACAAAGTTATGTGATTTTACAGTGACTTTCTAGTATCCTAGAAAATCCCAGCCTCCTGTTGGTTTTCTAACACCATCGACCTTGCTATAACATCCCTCTGCTAAACACAGCATCAGTAAAACTCCCATTTTCTTTTCACATGTCAACACTTCTTGGGGAGGGACATGGCTCAATCCCTGGCTGCCTCATGGCTAAGCACAGCCAACAGCAGCTAGAAGACAGGTCGCTTACCAACTCCATTTTCAGGCTGAATCACAGGATGCTTCCCAATGCTCAGGAAATGGTGGGTTCATTTGCTGTTGGGGAGGTGAGGGTTATCATCTTGGCTGGGAGCAGAAACAACCCAGACTTGCAGAAGGATGACTTTGTGAGCATAAGAAATGCTCCAGCAGTCCCAGCCAGTCTCTCCTATCACAAGGTAGGTATAAAACCTTCTTAACTTGCCACAAAGCAATGTGCACTGAGCTCTGCAACATCACTGAGATGGAAAACCACAGGCAAGGCTCAGGGTGCCACGTCCCCATGTTGCCATGGCCTTCTCTGGCCTTCAGCCACCTTGACAGGACACCACCAATATCTTGTGTCTCCATTGTGCAAGTGACAGAGCTGCAGCCAAACACACAGGACTTTTCAGATCTCCCGAATTGCATCCCAGTGCAGCCCCAGGGGAGCAGGCTGCTGATTTCCATAAATTTTAAACAATCATCTGGCCCTGACTAGGGTAGCTCAAGCTGAGCTGGCTTGTGAGGGACCTCACAGGCGGGGAGGGAGTGGGGCTGCCAGTGGCCCCCGCCATATTCTGTACCCTAGTAGGTGCAAGGGGGAAAACCGCAAATCAACCAGTGGCTCCCACTGAGATGTAAGCAGTGCTGTGGCCACCAGTACCCATAACAGTCATCATCCCCTCAGCAGCTGCAGCCACCTGCCACCTCCACGCAGCTCAGCAGCTGGAGGGCACGAGGTGCTCTTGGCTGTCATTCATTTAGTGCCACCACACACATCACCATGCCTAGCCTGCTCTGTGCTGAACCATCCCAGCTCTATTCACACGTGTGGTGCACAGGGACAGCCCTGTGGTAGTAAGATCCAAGTGGGTTTGTCTTTCATACGTGAGGTTGGGTCACCAAAACACAGCCACCTGACTTGATTTTCTATTATCTCATTCCCAAATACTATCATTTTTTAAGGTTTGTGGACAAAGCATCTCTCCAAGAGGCGGACGGTGCTTTGGCACACCTAGGCAGTGCAGAACATGAAAGCAAACAACCCTTAAAAAAACCCCAAAACATAAACACCCAGAGATCATTGCTTAATGGTGCACAAGTGATATTGCCCACATCCACACTGTGCTGCAGTCCGTTACATTGGTTTCTGTCCCTAGAGACTCACATCATTTCAATCCCATCAGAAAGCCAGGAGCTGTTTCACAGGAGACGCCAGCAATTTTCCTCAACTTCCTTCCCTCTTTTCCCTTCTCCCCTGTTCCCACAGGGCCAACTTTCACACAAAACCCCATTTTTTTTCCAGGTCATTCTGAAAAAGATGCTGTTTTGACAGCGCCTTGCGTTTTCCATCTTGCAAATTCACTGGAAGCTCTGCAGAAGAAAGTGATATATTGCCAGAAAGAGACCCTCACCCTCAAACCTAATTAGCAGCCTTCGCTGTTCAGCAGGGTTTCAAGAGGACAGAAGCCCGAGGCAGCTGGATGGGAATACAAACCATACCATGCTCAAACAGCTTTCTCAAATTCATTCAGTGACCAAGATCCATCTGTTTATCATCAGCTGCAATACAGTTGGAGACAAAGTGCATTGTTAATAGGGTGTGCTTGAGAGAAAAGTCACAAGGAAGTGCCTAAACTAAGTGATTTCTGAAAGTAATGGCTACAGAGCATATACCACACAGTAGCACTGCTCTAATGGATATTTTTCTTCAGTCATCGCCACTATCCGTGTGTTTGTGCTAGGCAAGACTCAAGAACGAAATAGAAGGGGTGACAAAGCACCTTCTCTAGTTAAGAGGTGCTAATTCCTAATGCAACAGCTTTGCACAATGCGATGCACAAGGATGGCTGCAAAATAACGCTGATGTTTAAGAACAGGGAAAGTAGAAAAAGGATGAGGAGTGTTTAGCTAAGCCAATTAAACATGCAATCTTTCTTCTGGAGAAGTACAGAGATTTTTAGCCCCATGCAAAGGTTTCAAACCTTATCATTTGAGCAGGTAATACGAAGGGAAAGAAGCGTTTGTGTAACTAAAAGCATAGATGCATGCACATATACACTGTAAGTAAAAACCTGAAAACAAATGCAGGGCCATGCATGCTCGAGGGTTTGTAAGACTTCACTCCTGATTTTGATTCCTCTTTCTGTAAGGAAAATAGGGTTTACCATACATTATCAGAACAGTAGTTCCTCTTCCCCATAAGCTTGACCCTAGCAGTAACCTAGGATGCTATTTCAGAGTAAATGCAGTAGCTTGCACCTCTGATTACATCTAATAATCCCAAAGCATTAATTGGTTGGAAGATCCTTCGTCACACCCTTACTCACGTTCTTCTGCCTTTAAAATATCAAGTCATATATTACCATATAACTATTGTATATCATTTAATAGCTGGAGATTGTGCTTTTAGCCTGCAATCCTCTTCTGCTTAGCACCATATGAAGAGGAGGAAGGACCAGGAGAGCACATCACCACATTTCACTAAGGCACTGGGAAACTGCAGCTGAGCTGATGCCACTGAGGGATGCCCCGTTCTAAGGCAGGCTAGTGATTAGATCAATTGACAGCTGCAGATTCTCTATGTATCTTTACATGGCCAAAAAGTCTGTGGCCACCTAAGATAAAAAAAAACACAAAAAGTTATGTATTTTTTTAAATTAACAGCGGTGCAAGAGCATGTTGGAGATCTTCCTATGGATCTACATAAAGCTACCGGACTTATGTGTGGTGGGTGTGGAGCACCACTTGGGACATGAGATGAAAAGCTGGACACCAGAGAAGCAGAAGCATGGTAACCAGGGGAGACCATGAAGCACACAAAACACCGTAGATCCGGGAAAAGGCTTTCAGCCAGCTCTCCCTCCAGCCTCTGCAACTCAGAAATAGAGACATCTTGCAAGCGATGCACCTGTAAGTTTAAAAATCAAAGGTTACAGGGTGGATTTTATTTTACCCCCTGTTGCCCTTGTTTCAGCTTTCAGAAATACGACGACATTCTCCACTATCAAAGCATTAATTCATCATCTTGATTTCTTGCCCCTCCCATTGTAAATGCTATTTGACTAGCCTTTACTAACTTACATATGGTTACTGCTCTTAGCAGGCTCACAGAAGGAAGGCTGTCTGGAGGCACATAGATACTCTAGTTAAATTCAAGCAAATTAGTTCATCTAATACCAGACATTTTCTGTGTATGCTTATTTGTTAAAAGTTTCTATGCTTATTTCCTAAAAGACAACTATAACAGGCTTTTCTACACATGCACACAAACGGAAGGTGGCTTTGTTTGCCAACAGGAGTTTGAATACCTGAGTTCAGAGTCAGGATAGGAGTAAAAGCTCAGACTGGATCTTTTCCAACAGGACCTGAACCCAGAAGAATTACAGCAGTGGTGTGATACAGCGAGGCGTTATATAACACTTGCCTTTGCCATGTCATTATTCCTAAGGGTGATGTCACAGCTTGCTCTATGGACCTGTTGTGTGCATGAGGTGATCTAGTCAGCAGGTTCAAGTTGCTGTCTGCTACTGACAGGTGAGGTACTCTACTCTGCCCTGGTCAGGCCCCACCTGGAGTATTGTGTCCAGTTCTGTGCTCCCTGGGATAAAAAAAGACAGATCTCCTGGAGGGAGTCCAGAGAAGGGCTACAAGGATGATTAAGGGCCTGGAGCATCTCCCCTATGAGGACAGGCTGAGTGAGCTGGGGCTGTTCAGTCTGGAGAAAAGAAGACTTAGGGGGGACCTAATTAGTGTTTACAAATATCTTAAGCATGGGATGCAGGGGGAATTGGCCAGCCCCTTTTCAGTGCTCTGTGGGGACAGGACAAGGGGCAATGGCCTCAAGTTGGAGAACAGGAAGTTCCGCACCAACATGGGGAAGAACTTTTCCCCAGTGAGGGTGAGGGAGCCCTGGGACAGGCTGCCCAGGGGGTGTGGAGTCTCCTTCTCTGGAGATATTCCAGCCCCGTCTGGATGCCGACCTGTGCGATATGGGCTGGGGAGCTGCTTTGGCAGGGGGGTTGGACCCGATGATCTCTTGAGGTCCCTTCCAACCCCTACGATTCTGTGATTCTGTGACTCCAGCAAGAGAAGCACTTTATTTCATAAATTCTTGAAGTTTAAAGCTAAGTGGAACGACGGCATCACCTAAAAGCCCAGAGTCTGTACGAGAGGCCATTTAATGACTGTTGACTCTCTGACCATCCCCAACAGCTTGTGTTTGGTTTAATCATCTCTTTCAAGTAAGCCTGCAGTCCCAACTGGAATAGATCATGAGCTGGAGAATCTATCACCATGCTTGGTAGTTTTATTATAGCGGTTATCAAACCTCACTGATAAAGATACATGCCTAACTCTGGGTTTTCTGGTTTCAAGTTCAGTCTCATGACTTATCCTGCTAGATTAGAGCCTTTTAGTATGCGTTCCCTCTCCAAAAAGGTGCTTAAGCAATGTAATCAAATCACACCTCAACCTTTATTGTGATAAGCTAAATAGATTGAACTCTCCAGCTCTTGCTCTCCATGCAAAACTCAAGCCTTTAAAATGGCATTTAAGTTCCCTGTAGTCCTTGGTCTTCTAGCATCCTCTCAAAACACAGGTAGGCAGAGGGTGTGCTGTACCCCTGTGCTGGCCTTCCTATTGTGTTGTTCACACATCAGGGATTATGCTAAGACTTTTGTCCCCTGTGAGCTCCAAATCCTTTCCCAGGTATATTTTAAGGGATGCAGACCTCATGCAGGAGGTAAAACTTCTGCCCAACTTTTTGCACCTAGGTGAGTAATTTCTCACATGAGTACAGCAGGGTGCATTTGGTTTGAACAGGACCAACTCCTTAAGCTATCCACGTCCCACTGCAGGACAGCACTCCCTTTTCTGCTGCTATTCTTTCACTTGTACACCCTCTGCAGCCTGTCCTAACGTTGTCCATGCTGCCAGCACCACCAAGTTCCTTACCTGCACAAACCAAAAGACTAGTGAAGGAATGCAGGAGGGCACTGGAAAAGGAAGGGGATGCCTAGCCACCACCTCGGCATGGGCTGAGAGGTGGCTGAAATGCCTGAATCTAGCACCTCCTCAGCACCTCCTGCTTTAATTGCAGCCCTTGAACAGGCACAGGCATGGGTACCAGATAATCATCTCTTCCCTACTGTGGCAAGAGCTCTTGCACTGCCTTGGGAAACCTGTGTGGCTTCTGCCAGCCCTCTGCCTTCTCTCAGCTGAAGGGCTTCAGCCTAAGTAGCAAGGGAAGAAGGAATCTGAAGTATCCTTGTTCAAGCATGAGGGAGATGAGTAACTCCTGACTGACTGCAGCCATGCTCACCAGAGAGGCAGGAAACCTCTTTCTAGAAAGAGAGGTAGAGAACAAGCTCAGCATTTCTCGATGATCATTAGTGCCTACTAAATAGTCACAGTCCCTATTAAAAGTGTGACATGAAGAACTAGAAAAATGCAACCCCACTCCAACTAACTCGTGCAGGCATGAACCTGGCCACAGACATATCAGTCCCTTAGGTTTGTGTGTCTTGCTTTCTAATGACCAAGCAATCTTCTCCACACTCCCATAACAGTACCATACCATGCAGATGGTGACCTGGCCAAGAAAGGGGCTTTGGGCTTTCACATGGTGAGTTTTGCCACAGATAAAGATAACAGCAAGACAGGGCAACACACAAGGAGCACTAACACTATGCCTGATCCCATAGCAAGCCTTATTCGCAAGAGCAGGCTCCTCATCTTCCTCAGGGTGTGTCACAGGAGGAAGCAGAAGTGCCAGGGCACTGTCATTAAGTTTTATCATCCTTTGGTGCTGAGGGAGGTTTAGAAGAAGGGAAGAAGGAGGGAAGGAGGAGGGAAGAAGTCAGTCACCTCAAACAGGGTTTGGGCAACAAATTTTTTGCCACACACTTTCCTGTGCTGCATGTCCCAGCCCCAAAACCCAAAGCAACAGTTCTAGCTACCCAGAAGCAAGACCCAGCTGCCAAAAAAGATGCAAACAAAAAGGGAAAGTAATTAATTCCCTCTTCATTTTATAGAAGCCATGTAATTTGGATATTTTTTTTTAAGCAGACCACCCTTTAAATCCCATTGCATCAGTCTTGACACTTTTCCCTTCAGCACCCACTTGAATTGCCACTGAAACCACCGCTCAATTGCCATGTCCTTCAGATTAAAGGAAGTAATCTCAGATTTACTTTGTATTGCAGATGACTTTGGGAGGAAAGGCACATTGACAGCTGTTTCCATTTCATTGTGCTTTTGTGTTTTTGAACGACAAGACCCATTTGTTTTCAATTTGCCTATAAATAATAGAGGAAAACACAGCTGAGGGGCCCAGTGTGATTTTTATAGAAAGTTCAATTTTAGAAATCTGGTAAGTTTATAACTACACATATTTGAAATCACAGTAATATAAGATACAGAAACCTAAAAACCCTACAGGTCAACCAATCTAGTACTTATTCCATCTAGCACCTAACAGAATTTGTCAAATATTGTGCATTGAGGGCAGCTCTGGACCTAGATACTGAGAATGTGAAGAAATATCTTGGAGATCTTCAACAAGGTATTGACCCAGAAGACACTCCAACCAGGGAAATGCTTTAACACATGAATAGACCCTGTACAGTCAACAGGCTCGCTTGCCTGGACAGCGTTTGGGCACAATGCTATGCCAGGACAGACTGCTCTCACCTGCTAGCTCAAGAAACACATGGAGATAGAACCCACACTGCTAATCTGGTGTGTGCCAACAACTGTCTGCTGCAACTTCCAGGACTGTTTTCAGTTTGTGCCCAGCAAATGGAATTAATGGATAAGGACTTAACCTTTGAGGCCAAAACTGTTGTGCTTTTTCCTCTAGATTGAGAGTAACCTCACAAGCCAGAGTGATAATTAACTAGCTCCTGTTTATCAAAATGAGTCACGAAGGCAATCGACTACACCTCAGTTCAATTCAAACTGCTTTGGTACAGATCAGACCTAGCAGATTACCCATGCCATCAATTATATCTGTTCCTCAGCCCCTCAGCCACTGCAGAGATAGATCAATTTTCAGATGCATGAGCAAGCCCAAACAAACCCTGATGACAAGAAGAGCTCAACAGCAGACACCCCAGCTAGTCCCCTTATTTCCTCAGAAAGGCTGTGCAAAAACAAAACAAAAAAGGGCACAAGAAAGGGCATTATACCACTGCTGTACCAAGGGAAAATTCCCACCCCAACCTGGGGTATTTCACCTGACCATAGTGGAGGACTGCTGATCTACATTGATGTGATCTGAGGAGAATGGAGCAGAAGTGGGCAGGGGACAGATGTAACAGCATGCCTCAGAATATTAACATCTCTCTTCCCAGTTCTAGCACTGTAAAGATTGTTTACAATTGTTTAGGGCCACGAAGATGATCAGAGGCTGAAGCACCTCCCCTATGAGGAGAGGCTGAGGGAGCTGGGCTTGTTCAGCCTGGAGAAGAGAAGGCTGCAGGGGGACCTCATTGCAGCCTGCCAGTCCCTGAAGCGAACATACAAACAGGAGGGAAATCAGCTTTTTAAAAGGGTAGACAATGGCAGGACAAGGGGGAATGGATTAAAGCTAAAGGAGGGAAGGTTTAGATTGGATATTAGGGGGAAGTTTTTTTACAGAGAGAGTGGTGAGGTGCTGGAATGGGCTGCCTGGAGAGGGGGTGGGTGCCCTGTCCCTGGAGGTGTTCAGGGCCAAGTTGGATGGGGCCCTGGGCAATCTTGTGTAGATCCAGGCCTGAGGTTGGTGGCCCTGCCTGCAGCAGGGGGGTTGGAGCTCTATGATCCTTTGGGTCCCTTCCAACCCAGACCATTCTATGATTCTATGATCCTAGTTTGTCCTCTGCTCTCCGTAAGTATATTCCCTGTCATGCACGTGTCATTTAACTGAAGTTTTTTCAAAGCCATTATTCCTAACAGCACCAAGGCATATTTCTGATCCAGCTTGAATTCTTAACCTGAGTAGTTGAAGCCTTTGGAAATGGCTGTTTCCAGCTTGCATCATAGCTTGTGAAAGCTACAGGAAGCTATTAATAAACAGAAAGGTTTTATTACAGTGGCCCTGGCTGCTACCTTGTAAGGTTTCCACAGAATCAGAAATTCAGCCTGTTTCTATCAGCACAGCGCCTGGAAAAAAATACAGCACACAGCCTGGAAAGGCTCCTAAACCTTCACAGGAGAGACTGTGCTTCCTATATAAGGAAACAGTCTCTACGTTAGAGGAAAAGTTAGGCTTATGGGAAGATGTGATGATATGAGAACACTTCCCACCAGATCAGTTGGCTGGACAGGCAGGGCACTGCGCTGCCATCCAAGCGAGGCCTGGACAGGCTGGAGAGCTGGGCAGGGAGAAACCAGATGAGGTTCAACAAAAGCAAGTGTAGAGTCTGGCACCTGGG
>VZTU01003606.1:0-13573 GCA_013400835.1 Zapornia atra | reverse complement strand
TATAAATATATAAAATATATATAAAAAAGAATGGATGTGAACTATTTAATTTCTAATGTGTACATATACACAAACAATATATGTGTGTATCTGATTAATAAAATATGAAGAAATTTTGATTCCATTGTAGAAATATATTTTAACTGTCTTCATTTAACCTGAAACATATGTCTGCATAACTAAGATATACCTTTAGGCACAGTGGTAAACACACCATAGCTTTTCTGATAAAACACAATATAATGTTTGTCTTTTGAAATATTTCATTAAAAAATAAACATTATTGTTTCTTTACAAAATAATGCTTAACAGCCTGTAAAATTATCTGTCAACTAATGATTGCATAAGTGGGTTGTTTGGTTTTTTTTTCAGAAGACTGGCATGATATTCTAATAATTTCCTAATACATCAAACCAGCACTAGATTACTTTTAAGACGTACATATCTCTTAAAATAATTGTCCTTCATTTTCCACTAAACTTTTTTTTTTTAACTCCTCAAGGCATCAGTGAAAAAGGTGAACTCAGAGAACTGGTTTTGTTCCAGGCATATTACTAAAATTTAAGAAGTTTTTTATAAACCTTATTTGTTACATCTTATCTCACAAATATTTTCTAGATATTTTCATGGTTTAGCCCCAGCTGACAGCTGAGACCCACACAGCCACTCCCTCGCTTGCTTGGGGGGAAGAAAGACCAAAAAAAACCAACAAAGGCATACCTCATGGGTTGAGACAAGGATAGTTTGTTGGGACAGCAAAGGGAGGGAGAAATAATGATAACAGGAATTTAGCAAATACCCAAAACTGGTGAGACACAATGCAGTGTCTCAGCAAACCACACAGCTCGGATCACACAGCTCATAGCCATCCCCAGCTGGACTGTCCTCAAACCGTGTGTCCTGGAGCTGTACACTGCCCCTCTACCAGCCTCACCTTTATGTTGAATATGACATCATGATATGGAAAACCCTCTTTGCTTAGTTTGGGTCAGCTGTCCTGGCTGTGTCTCCTCCCAGCTTGCTGGGTGTCCCCACCTTCTCATTATCAGGGTAACAAGAGAAGATGAAAGGTCCTTAACTGCTAGGCAACATCTAAACCATCAGTGTGTTATCAGACTACCCTCATCCTAAATACCAAAGACATCACTACACCATCTACCAGAAAGAAAATTAGTTCTCTCCTAGTTGAACCTAGGACATTAGTCATATAATATGTCGTGAAATAAATTTTATTTCTGTATGCAGCAAGTATTAAAAATTTCATCTCAGATGCCCACTGCTGACTTAGGCAATTGTCAGGAAAAATAATTTGCAATATTGCACAGTGAAATATGTTAAAATCCTCATCAGCCCTGCTACTTACTGCCAGACTTTAAGTTGTTGTTTGGTTTGGTTTGTTTTGGTTTGGTTTGTTTTTTATTGCAAATATGTTAGCTTGACTTTAAATACTGTAATAATAAAGATACTCAAAACTAGGTCAGATAATCCATTCTTACTTAATGTTATAATGAGTAGACACGGGTCAAGTACTGAATCCTCCTTTACCTGCAGTCACTGGTCTTTTCAACTGATGTAAAACCACTCAGGTAACTTTAAATATAAATATATTTTAACTAAGAAATAGTCAATATGTCCCTTTTTGTCTGATAGAAGTACATTAATCTATTTATTGGAATAAGCATACAATATCCACTGTTCTTATGTATTCTCAGGCATGCTGAAGAAGCAATATATTCTATTACATTACCTGATCTTATTTAGACAGAAGTAACACTGGAAGACTGAATTCAACAAATCAACCAGAATTTGAGACAGTATTTCTTAAAGAGTACTTTCAGGCCATTTAAGTTATTCTTTCAGTTTTATAGTATGCATACAAAATTTGATACTTGAAAAGGAAAATTGCTGCAAACCATGTGCTAGTAGTTATTAAGATACCTGCTCTTGAGAGAGGGAAAGAGGTTGTGTACTGTAGGACATCCTTAATAGTCTTTATTCTAGGCATCAAGATATCAAGTATTTCACATTGGCTCCCAGGCTTTAGCTTTCTCATGGAGTCAGGAGTTTTTGACGGTATTTTGCTTTATAAAGAGGTAAAGCTACATAAGAGCTGCAGTCTGTGATTTAATTGCTCACATTTAGAGTTCTCATGTATGATGTATTAATATGAGATTCAATTTTCCCCACTTCTGTTAGTCTTCCCTAATTACACATCCTACCTCACAGGCTAAATGGAATATGGGATAAATAAATGTATCTTCCACTAGCCACGGGAGCTTTACTTTGCATAAAATAATTAAATGTTAATTGGAAGAAGGAAAGGAACATCCATGAGCATGACTTTTCCAATAGTTATGGCTTTGATGTGGGAGAAGTAGCACCCAAATCTATGCTGACATACTTATGATAAAATGCCTCAATGTTCTTTAAAACAAAGATCTAAATGTAAATCTCTCCTTTATCAGCATATATTCTTAGTCATAAAGCTAATTGCTTTTGCTTATTTTCTTTCTCTGAATACTCAGCATTTATGTGATTATAAACTTGGTAAGATACCGCAAATTTAACTATGTTTGACTTAATTATTCTTATGGATATTAAAAGTGATGACGTTAGCTAAATGGATGTCCATTATTTACTTTTCAGAAAAACAGATAAAATGCAAAACCTGATCTTAAATGTGATTTTTTCCCTTTAGTTACATTTACACAGGCAGATCTTTTAAGAGATGAAGCTCTAACTCTGAACTCAGGTTTTTAAACTTGTTATATTCACTAATATTCCACTGCACTCAACTTTTCTCCATCTATCTACAAAATAAATTCCTGGCATGTTTTCTTAAATGTGAAACAAAAATTATTTGTAAATAGGTCCTTGGGGAAAATAAATAAACTTCCAGATTACTAGAGAATATGTAGTCAAATGATATGGTATAGACCTGTTGCAAGCACCATTTTTGCTCCATGTCCTGGCTCTGGGTGGGAGGAAGAAAGGAAAGAACAGAGATATCATTACACTTTTGTGTACACTCTAGTCTGATGCTTGCTTCTCCTTGTTCAGTATATTATGCTTTTCCAACACCAGCACAGGTCTTGGTGGAGACAGTAATTTCTTATACAATAATTATCCTTTCAAGTAATTCTTTTGGTTATTCCCAAAATTATCTCTTCACAGTGACATTTGATAATAGTTAGAAGACTTCCATAAATACTAATTTAGTCTTTTTCTCTTTATAAACTAAATGTAAGAGGAAGTATATGAATTATTGGAATTATTTTAGCAAAAGATTAAACCAGCATTTTATATAGAACAGATTTATCACAAATTTGAATAAAATAATATTAAAAAGATGTATTTTCCATAAATAAGTATTTAGAATTTGTATTAAAACTTAGACTCATAATGCTTATGAAGACATATTTTCAGTAATGGATGTAACTCAAAAGTTGTATTTCCTTCTAAATAAAGTATTTATTGCATTAAAAATTTCAGTGGATCAATCCAATCTCCCAGGCAATTTTATATAAAGTTTAGGATTGATTTTTAATGTGTTTTGCTTACATAATTAGGCAATATCTTAAATTTTACCAAGTAATGAACACAAGTAATTGTGTATGGCTTTGATGTGGGAGAAGTACACAAGTAATTGTGTACATTAAGTTCAGGTCTTGTTGAGAAACTAAAAAGGAATCTTTGCTGTTCTCCTTTCAGATTTTTTTCTGGTTTTATGCATTGTTCCAAACCAGCAGTTCTCTTTTTATACTTGTTTCCTCTCACGTCCTCTGGATTTTATGGTAGTGGTGGAAAGTCTGGATTAATATAGAACTATTTACTTTAAGCTATGCTTGTCAGTAATATTTGCAGGTTTAGAGTCTTTTTGGATAATTTTTATATGTTTTTAAATGATGAGATGTGTTTTCCTTCTTTTGACCTTAATCCAATTTCTATGGTATCTTTTGTTTCTGTAATAAATACAGTGGGACATATACGTTGTTGACAAAGCTGTGTTTAGGTGTATGTGTGCAGTCACAAAAGATTCTATTATACAGTAAGCATCAAGTTACTGAGGAAAGTGTAATATTATTATTTATCCTGAAGAGTAATTACCTTTTTTTTTTCCCAGTTTTGCTTTAATGTTGAATTGAAAAGACAAAATTAATTAAAAAAATTCTGCATTTGTCAGTTTCCATATGGTTACTTCATTTCCTAATGGTTTTCCTCTGTAGAGTCCCTCAGCAATTCCAGCTCACTTAAGTTACCAAAGGATAAGTCTTCCCATATTCCATTATTCATACAGTCCACCAAATTCTGTGGGGCTAGATAAAGTTATATACTGCTTATTGTCTTCAGTATGCTAACTTAAATGATATTCATCCATGAGGAAAACATAGTTTTTGCTTGAAACGTTTCATTGTTCGAATTGCTTGTAACCTGACTAAAGTGAAGGGTGAGTAGAGAAATCAGAGCTTTAAATTTTCAATGTACCTTAAATATATGTAAAGTACTGACGTATTCAGAATTTACCTGGAAAGACAGAGAGCAAGGGAGACCACTGGTGAGTATAGCACTAGGGTGAATTAATTTCTTGCAAGATATGTGTTTGAAGTAGACAAATGTTTTTCTCTAAACAATATGAAATCGCTTTTTAACCTGGTACTTCTGATCCACTTTAACCCTCATACTTTCATTTGTAGAACTGCTTTGATGGCTGAAGAATAATTTCTGACTAATACTGGTACCGTTGAATGCAATCCTTTATTTTTTCGGTGTTTTTTTGAGGAGCCTTGATCTTTAGAGAACCTAGAAATTTACCTAGAAAAAGTCGGTATTTTTCCAGCTAGTATTAAGCCAGTTTTCATATAGTTCACTGAACAGCTACACAAACAGTTGCTTGTGGCTAAACAAGGAAGGGACAGGAAGAAATTGTATGGGAAGTAAATATGGGAAGAACCAGTTTAATTAGTATTGTTGCTCACTCTCAGTCCAAAAAAGATCTGAAACCAACAGATAGTGAGAAAAGTATGCAAAATCATGTCTTAAGTGTGGATGAAAGGAAAGCTTTCAGAATTGGAAATTTCTGGACAAATGATTCATTATTTTTGAGCATAAATATTGCCTTTTTACTTTTGTTTCCACTCTATTCTCCGTGCTTTTCTTTCATGAACAAAGATTTTTTGAGGAATATAAAATGACATTATTCATATGAATGTAATTATAGCTAAATTAATCATTATTAAATGAAATTAATTATATTAAATTATTCATATAAACAATACTTCTCCTCTAAGTTGGACAAAAGAATAATGCTCCAAATATTAGGCTACTACAGCATTAACACTACTATTTTTCCTTTATTTTCTTAGGTATTGAAGTTCTTACTATATGATGCAGAATCTTTCAGTTTGCCTGTTGCTTTTTTTCTCTTTTTTCTGCTCTTGGTTTGAGACAGGTTGGGGTGTGNCAGCCAGTGACCTACTTGCAGAAGGATCTATTCTTTGAGATTAATACTTCTCCTTAATTGTTGCAAAACATTGACTAGGCAATTATTTTCTATTATACCTAACCATTAGAATGCTTCCTTTGAACTCACCATTATCCAGGCATAGTATCCAAAATTTTGGTAAAACTTTGTATTTATATAGAAACAGCGTGGGTTGGTTTTGGGGTTTTTTTGGGTTTTTTTGTAAATCTGTGTTCAGTCAGGCACTTTTGCTAGACTTCTATTGTATGCTATTACTTTGGTTCCCAGTAATAGAAAACCTAGATCACAACTAGGAAGGAATATTTGCCTGCTGATACAGAGCAGAAAGAAACAGCAGGCACTTTGATTTTGGCACATCCCTAATAATAAGATTCCTGCTGTCAGTTGAGTTCATAGTTGACAAGTGCTTCTATAGCAAGAACAAACAAAACATCTCTCACAAATGGCACATTCAGAGTCAGCCCATACCTAAAAGTACAAGAGCTACCAATGGACTAGAGCTGTCAGAGGCTAAATTCCACCTTACCATAACGCAAGGAAATTTGCAGTGGTTTAAGTTATGCTTATCCTGAAAATAAAATGGTAAACAATTTTAATGGTGTTAATGTCATTCTGCTCTAGGGAAATTAGAATAATTTTTAGGTTCCCCAGTTTTGTTTCAATCCCAAAACAGTGTTCAAATCTATCTTTTGGTAACTAAAAGCATGAAATATTGTACCACCAGAAAGTTACATTACCTATTTACACTACCCTATTGCTGTAAAGGCCACATCTCAAATATATTCAGGCTTCCTGATTTGGTTGGAGCAACTGAAACATTATTAAGTCCATTTGTATTTTATAGCTAGACACTTCATGATAGGTTTGGGTTTATTTCTATAGAGAATATGTAGTACAGGAAAATAAATTTATTCTTAGCAAAGCCATGCAAAAAGCTGGAAAAATATACTTGCTTTCCATCAAAATGGACAAAGATTACAGATATTTACACTACAACTAGGTCAAAATTTTCCGACTATGGAAGTCACTAAAATTTCTTTAAACAAAAGCAAAATTATGTATTATATGTGAGTTATATAAAACTATGCAAAACAGCAACTTGAAGAAAGAGAACGTGTCTTTGTGTCTTTTATATTTCTAGTGCTATACAACTAACAGGTGTGGTTTAAAAGAGAGAGTTACACTGCTGGATTTTTCCAATCAGTTCTGCTTTTCATTACCATATTTACCAAATAATGGTGTATTTTGGATGATTTTCCATTTTATGTGATATTTGGGAAGTGTTATAGCTCAAAGGGTTTTTTTCTTCCGATAGTAATTTTCTAACAGCTATGATTTATGTCCTCTGAGACTGCAAGTTGATAGTGTGGAGGCATACAGAGGCAGCGATCTTTACCAACTGTGTAAGTAGTCATATGAGTAACCATACCTCTAAGGCACTGAAGCTACAAGACCCAGTTTGAGGGATTGTACAAGTCTGTGTAGTAAGTGGCAATGAACTTTCCCCACAATGTACCTTGTTCTTAAGGCTTTACACATCATGTTATTTAGCACTGTCACAGGTGAAAGGTTATGGATTAACCACCTGAGAACTGATAATGGATATATGTTGTAACTAAATGTTTATAAATATGACTGGCTGTAGGTTCAGCATCTATTTTTTTTCCACCCAGCATTTCAGAGACACTATTTCTAGTCAACTATAATTCCTTAGAAGTTTTAAGAAAAAGAAATAATAATATCCCACTTATTCAAAGGTGACAGGAAGCATATATTCAGCTAATGACTGAAATAAAAGCATTTAGCTATTCCTAAATTACTAGATTTAATTTCTTTAAAGATTTCCTAGACACACATTGCTGCAATAAACTCACCAAATAAATTGTTGCATTTGTGTGTAAGAACTGTAGTCACAGCTTCAGAAAATGCAAAACTTTTATCAAGTTCATGAAAAACAAACCTTTCCTAGGTGCCTAGGAGTAGCACACAAAGAAACTGAGTATCCTCATTAAATTAGAACTAGTTCCAATTTACCTGTAAATTTCTTTGGACCATAATCTCTCATGAAAAGTGATATGTGATGACTCGTGTGTATTTCCTAACTTTAAATTAAGACAAGAAGTTTCATTAACAGGTCTATCAGCAGCAATACAAATTAAACCATTTATTTTTCCTTCTCCCTAAAAATGATAAATCAAAGCAATTCCAGGGAAAAAAAACCCAAACAAAAAACCAATCAAACCAAAAAAACCCACCAACCAGACAAATGAGGCAACAGTATGATGAGGTTTATTTCAAGGCTGAAAGAAATATTATTTTAAGTGCCTGAATAAAGCTCTAAGTGGCAGTGATAGTTTGTTGTGACAGCATTTTTTACCAACTCATGGGTGAATATAGAGAACAGAAAATTTTATTAATGGATCAACTGCCTGTAGCCATGGGGGCTGCTGAAGTTTAAGATGTGAGTGAGGGTCATGTTGAACTTTTTTGTGCAGAAGGGATTAAGGGTGATACTGTTTTATGACCTTCTTATTTGTCTGATAAGAGTAATTGAAAGGTTTCTGGTGAATTTTGAAACCTTAGGATGTGCTTAATTTGCAACTCTAAATACATAAACCTCACAAAGTAAAAAACAGGCACACAATCTGTTGGTTTTTTTTTTTTTTTAAATCAGTTCTCTTTGCTTTATTTCTACAGGAGAGCAATGGGGTGTGAGAGATGACTGGTTATATGTTGCCCTTGACCAAAAATAAAATGCCAGGGATGTCAATGGAAGCTAGCTGTATGGGCTGAGAGCCATTTATAGCCCTAGGACATCAGTATTTATGAAGTCTCTCAAGTGAAACAAATGGAAAAATAAGCCCCTCCATTCTGAAAATTGCTTTTCTTTTTTACATGAGAAGAAATCCCATTTCTAATCTAAAAAATAAAAAAAGCCCCTTTCCTGAAAAACATGTTAACCCTGAACTCTGAAGAGTCTACATCAGCATGTAGACAGATTCTTCACAATTTTATTAGAAGTAACATAGTGAAATTACGGTCATGTGGGAATGAGGAAAAGTAAGGAAATTGTTTAATAATTTAATAAAACATTAAACAGAAGAATATACATTTGTTCACAGTTAATTAAAGAAGTCTCCAATATTGAAAGTGTATCATTCTAGAACTAGAAAATAACATACCGATTATCTAATTTTTCTATTTGAAAATCTTGTTTTATGAACTCAACATCAAATTCAGTTTCAAACGAAAGAAAATACAAACCTTCAGTTTGTTGGATTTGATCAGAACTCATCTGAGTCATTTCAAGGACACTACTAACCTTTCCTTCCCAGTTATATTTTATTCCTTGCCATGGAATAGAAGTTTCTTTGGAAGCCGTAAACCCTCTTCTTATTGCTCTACCATTCACTTTTCTTTTGCAGGGTTTTTTTATATCTTTATTTTATTCTTCTAACATTTTTTATGCTGTGCTAAACTAGTAAACAAGAACAAAACAGGTTTAGTCAAATTTGACTTCCTAAGGATACTTCCTACAGATCTTCTTCCTAGTCATTTTCTGTCTTATTGTACACAGAGAGGAATATATTTGCTGGAAAATATTATATTATGTTGCATTGAAGTCCTGTATTCACACAGTTAAAATAACAGAGATGACAGCTTACCTCGTGACTTCTAAGCCTGAAGGAATTTTACAGCAGAGATCTTTATAAGCATGATGTTTAAAAAAAACCCCACCTTTTTTTTCCCCTTGATACTAATTTGGTGCCTACTAAGTAATTTTAATGAAGAGGTTACATAGTGGCATCACTATTCTCTTCAGCATCACACAAAGAAGAGCATGTCCTGTCTTGTGCACTTTTCTTTAGTACAGAACAAAAGAAATAATCACATATTATTTTAATTTACTTGGTCCCAGTTTTTTCTCTGCCCTCACAGATCCTTCTTCTCTAAGCATAACTTCATGCACTGAAAAAGCACATCAATCCAGAAATTCTAAATTGTAATCCTCCAGTTTCTGGACTTTAATTTAATCCTGCATAGTAGAAACACATTCAACCAATTCAATATGTGCAGATCTTGCCATCAACATAACTTTTGTGTTCAGAGGAGGGCAACCAGGCTGGTGAAGGGGCTGGAGGGCAAATCTTATGATGAGTGGCTGAGGGAGCTGGGGATGTTTAGCCTGGAGATGTGGAGGCTGAGGGGAGACCTTATCACCACCTACAATTACCTGGAAGGTGGTGGGCAGTGGTCTCTTGTGACAGGTGACAGGTGATAGGACAAAGAGAAATGGCACAAAGCTGTGCCAGGGCAGGTTCAGACATTTCAAAAAAAATTCTTCACTGAAAGAGTTGTGAGGGCCTGGAACAGGCTGCCCAGGGAGGTGGTTGAGTCGCCATCCCTGGATGTATTTATAAAGATGGTTAGATCAGGTACTCAGAGATATGGTTCAGTACAGGACAGGAATGGTTGGACTCAATGATCTTAAAGATCTTTTCCAGCTTAGTCATTCTGTGAGTTACGTCTTTTTGTAAGTAGTTTAAGGAACATGGTTTTAGGGCAAGGGTAATTTCCAACTAATGTAACCTCTAGCTTTATCGCAAGACTAATTTTGCAGCACACTAACATTAGGGGTGGGATTTATCTTTAGATAAGGGAAGATTATTCAATCATTTGCATTTTAAAAAACATAAAAGTAACTCTAGATATTGACAGTTCTTGGAAGCAATTTGGCATTTCATTTGGTTTTAATAATGATCTTTATTCGCACTCTTCTGCGTAATATCCGTTGCACAAACATCTGGAAAGACAAATGTTTTACTTCAAACCTTAAAGTCTTCTTCACAAAAACCACAGGTACAAATATTTAACTGATTTTTTCAATGAGAAACTTGGTAGTTTAACCAGCTCAATCTTTCCTGTACTCAAATACCACTGTGGTAACTGGGATAAAAAGTTATTATGTTGTTGGGAGTCCTGTAAATTGTGGATGTTATGAGTTGTTTCTTCATCCTTTGTCTAATTCCATCCCCATTTCCCATAAGGAAACAGTGGTCAGAAGAAGGGCAGGACAGCTGCAGAGTGGGTTGTTCCTTTTATTCTGCAAGACACTCTGAATCACAACAGGAGCCAACTGCCCCTCCCCAGGTGCATCTACTCAGAAAATGTTTATGTGTTTAACAATGTAAATCCTCTGTTATAGATCTTGATAGTAGCTTTTTCCATTAATGATGAGATTTTAATCTGTTTTCAGAAGGCTGACGTAACCCCACCTTCTCAGGACCATGTTTATTTACCACTATCATTGGCTATAAGGCCATTTGAATTAGGTACTGAACTCCAATCAAGTACTGATGGAACATGCTGCCTGACTGAGATAGAGCATGCTACTTAAATAATCCATAAATACTTACAAATAAAGGAATATATTAAAACAGGACATCAGGTAAGTGTGCAGCACTAACAGAAGTGTCATGGACACAATTAACCCTCAGGACCTTAAAGTGCTTCTCTGCAACAGGTGTAAAACTCAGACAATCTCTATTCCTGCATCCAAACAGAGAAATATTGTAAACCAGAAATTATCATCATCAAATGCATACCCATGAACAGAGAAAAAATTAAAAATAATTTAAAGGGGTCACTTTTAAAGCAAGACTCAACCAAATGTTTTGCTGCTTCTGCCTCACTGTGGGAAACAAGAAAATATAGGTACAGAATTGTTTGCTTTACAGTGTGGTACATAAACATGAGGAAAAAACAAGCTAAACTCAAAAATGCAAAACTGCACTAAAATGACAGAGATGACTGCAGAAGCAGTCCTCCATTTTGGGAATGGTCCAGCTTCAGGATGGCTCTGAGCTGTATGGTCTGAGTTATGTGGTTTGGTGAGAAACTGAATTGTGTATCACCAGCTTTGTGTATTTTGTTATGAAGTCCTATTACTGTTACCAATCTCTCTCTATGCTGTCCCAGTAAACTGTCCTTATCCTAACCCTTGAGGTTAGTTTCTTTCGTTATCTTTTCCCTCCTCTTCCCCTGTTCAAATCCTTCCTCCACACCGCCGTTTTAGAGAGCATCTGCATGGTGCTCAGGTCCCAGCCAGGATGAAACCCTGACAAGGAGGTAGGTGGTGGAATACAGAGGGAAATAGGTAGAGAACTTCTGGAAGCTGGTGGTACATTTTTATTCAGTGCTATAAAACCATGATTAGCATCAAGCTTCCCATTGCTATTTATTAATATATGCATAGCTGCTAAGTCCTAATTTTGAAATGGCAATCATAGCAATTGTTTTCGTGGCATGGTGGGAGAACATATGAGATTTCAAATTGAGGCATTTGAAATTACATAACTACATAGAGCCAATTAGATTTTACTTCTATAATTAAGCATTCAAATGTAGAGCTTGCTGTATGTGAAGGTGTTCTAATTAATAACCAAAGGAAATAACGGTGAGATTGATTAATTACTCCAATTTCTGTTATTTTAAATCTACAGTCAGATTGCTGTCTATAAAAACACAATCATCTCTATGACTTGATCCATTATTTTGTTACAAGTGTATTTTTAAGAATATTATTCTGATTTAAAACACAATTTCCCCATAGTACTCATCCACACATGGAATTTCTCAGCTCTGGACCTAAATCCATTTATCACTTGTTATCATCTTTCTGTGGCACACTTGTGCTATATTTTATTTTAAATAGTTCACCGACTGACAAACATTACCTGCCACCTGAGAATAGCAGACAGTTAGAATGTCTGGAATGAAGACTCATAATGTGTCTCCAATCTTAGAAAGCTAAGGTCGCTCAAGGTGCTCAACTATTACTAGAAAAAGACTTAAGTTTGCATTTCTTCTTAAAACTCTATTATGTAGCTTTACTTCTGTGGCTAGCATGAGACAGCATTTTATATTTTGTTTTTTCATTTTGTACCAGTTGTTGAGGGTAAAATCAATTCTGTCAGTGGTTACAATGCATCCCATTGCTGCAATGAAGATTAATCAAATATCTGCATATTTTGGATATCTTAATTAAAATCCATAAATAAATAACCCCCAAGGAGATCTGTTCCATGGTCAGGACATATTACTAAGAACAAAAAATGAAAAACATCACCATAAGGCTAAATCATCAGAAATCATGTTAGGGAGATTCTATAAGCTAAAGAGGCAAACTAATTTCCAGTTTTCTCACTGCTTCAACCACTTCCTAACAAAATGGAAAGTTTGACAAAAAGGGAAAAACAAAATTTAACTGTATGTATTTCTATGTATGTATCTAATACTTTTCTTCTCTATTATTAATTTCTCATTATCTGGCTGACACTGTGGCAAGAACTGAATTTTTTTTTCTCCAAATAAAGCAAAAGTGAATAAAATTGAAACAATTTTTCAGATCATCTTTCATCATATTTCATAACAAATTCACAGCCAAGTACAAAATAAATCAATTAGTATATATGAAATATGCACTGTATTTTCTATTCTACACAATGAACTTACCATGCCTATGACTAAATACTTCTGGACTATTCAGTTATTAAAACTTTCTTCTAAAAAGAGTTTAATGCATGACAAAGCTCTTTGTTTCTGTTAAACATGAAACAGTGTCAAAACATTTGGCAATATCATAGTCATCAATGTCTATAAACTCGGGGGGTGTGAGAACACAACTGACCGAATATTCTTGCACAGTGTAGTTACAGATTGAAAATAGTTACTATCCTGGTTTCAGTTGAGGCAGAGTTAATTTTGGTGCAGTACTGTATTTTGGACTTAGTGTAAGAATAATATTGATTATACACTGGTGGTTTGTCGCTAAGTAGCTCTAGTGTCAACACTATGTCAAGGACTTCGCAGCTTCTCACACCTTGTCTGATACACAGGAAGCTGAGAGAGCACAGCCAGGACAGCTGATACACACTGGCCAAAGGGATATTCTTGACCATATAACATCATGCTCTGAATATAACTGCGCATCAGATAGTTTTCTTTTTCTTAAGCATGTGATGGGCAATTGCATTTGAGTATGACTTGTTTTGTTGCTATTATTATCATTATTTTTCTCTTCCTTTGTTA
>VZTU01003605.1:77978-104304 GCA_013400835.1 Zapornia atra | reverse complement strand
ATTAAAGAATGTTAAAAAAAAAAAAAAAAAAAGGCAAACCAGTTTTTCCTACCAGGACATGTGCCTATGAAGCTAGACTATTTAAAGTCAGAGAGGAAGCTTTTGCAGTCCCAGCAGCATACTTTGTCATAGGATTATCCCACTTGATCTAACTTTTTCCCATTCACATCTCAGACTGGCCACTTGGCACCACGTGTTGGGTTTTTTTGGTGGCAGAATAACATACAAAGACCACTGAAGCAGTCAGAAGCTAGGCCATTTCTTCCACAGTCTCCTCTCCACAGCACACTGGGACTGGCAGGAAGAGTAGTCAATACAAGACTTCAGCTATTCATAAACTCTGTCTAGACACAAGGTCTAGACAGGTCCCTTCCAGAACCACGCTGTTTTAGCTTTGGTGCCGTGTCACAACTGGCAGTGTTTTGCAACTGCTTAGGCGGTGTTACTTTGAGGCAGTGGGAGAACATAATGATGCTCCATGGCATTAACCTCTATATAGACTAGACTGTCCTTTCTGCCTACTCTGTCATAAATGATTTTTCCAGACACCTTTCTCATCAACAGAAATTTCCTGCAGAGGGGATGAAAAGAAACTTCAGGGTCCCTGAAGAGCAAATCAACCTTTGAGTAGCACATGGGCTACTTTTGCTTTCTTTATAATTTGAAGAGAAGCTAAAAATACTCCCTCCCTCCCTCAAGAAATGTCTACAAAAAAAGATGGGCTTTCTCTTTTTGCCCAGTTCCACTAGGTAAAGCCCAAGCTTGCAACTTCGCCCTTGACCACAGGTTCTGGAGTCAGCACAGCTCTCATGTGGCAGAGCACAGCACCAGGGGAAGGAGGCAGAAGCAGTTTCTCGTTGAGCAGATGAAAAAGAGCCCAACAATCAGGATTAACGTCAACATGCAGGGGAGTAACCTACAAAGGTGTGTTTTGCAAGACATATAATAGTTAACACAGAAAAACTATTATCAGAAATAGGAGTGGAAAAATCCATCTTTTGAGCTCCAGAGTTTAATAAAGTCTGGATAATGATAATGATAATGTTCCTCTTCACTGAACTCCAGGGGCATTTGGACACATAACCTCTCTCACAATCTCAGCCAATGTTATTCATCATTTGTCTCAGTAAATGTCAATAGAGCTTTAAGTCTTTGAGAAGTTAAATGCCACTGGGCAAGCCTGTACTGTCAGGCCATGCTTCTGTTATTCAATTCATTTAGCTGCTCAAATAGACAAATGGCATCAGCCCAGCAGTTAATAATTTCTTCACGCTCTTGTGTTTTCCTTAGGGCAAGAGACAGTTCAGCCTTCATATTGATTTGGCCCAGTACTTTTCCTCACTGCTCTGGCACATCACAACTAATTACGCAGATGACTTTAATCATGTGAAGTGCTGGGGACTGGGCTGCTTCCATTGACTTGCACTCCAACCTGAGCACACTGTCAATTCATACCCAGCCTCAGAAGTGGATGACAGAAACTGACCAACACCATCTCCAGAGCCAGAATGACTTTTGCATTTTGCTGGTAAAGAATCAGAACAAAATCTTCTCGTGAATTTGTGTTTGGGCAGCACAAAGAAAGATCTCTTCCCATAGACATGGAATTTCTGCTTGCCAGCAACAGTTTTCCCTGCTACTACTGCCACCCAGTGAAACTGCGGTGTTCGTGGGAAGTGCCATTGTTTCCAGAAACCGTAAAATTCCCTTTCAGATGCTTAATTGTCCTAAACACACGCAAAGCCAGCAGACATAAAAGTTAACCAGTTTTGTATGTTGGTTTTGCATTCTGAAACTAGAAAACTGTATACTCCCAGACTTCAAACAAATGCACTCAGGCAACTCAGGGAATGCACAGATAAACATAGCTGAACCAAACTTAATTGGGAATGAATTAATTCATAACATTATTGTATGGATGTACCTATATGTAAAATCTGTATGTGTATATATATATGCACACACAAATAAAAATAAATCCATATATATACACATAACAGTTAAATTCCACGTTTTTTAAAGTAACGGTCATACTGTGACATACATACAGTTAGGACCCTCTTACATCTTATATGCATATGCTGTTATTTCTTTTAGGGGAAAACCCACTGATTTTACCTGATATCTGCAGGTAAGGGTTTTTACACCACTGAGAATGAAGTTTTCACAATCTGGCGCTACAAAAACCCCAAACCTAACATCAAAAACATTGCCATCTGCACAAAAAGCACAGAATGTGCTCTGAAGTTTCTAATGGATGACACACTTAAAAGACATCACAAAATGTTGTAAAGCAGCAACTTTTTGTAGGAACTCTTTGTGTGAGTACACTTGGTTATCTTTCTCTACTTTAGGATACTCAGTGCAAACTGTGGGTAAAATGTCCCTTGATTATGCATTAGCACTTTTATCAGTGTGTAAAGCTCTTCAGAGTAGGGAACAGGCTATCAGGCCATAGGGCATTTCATCAGATTAAATATAAGAACATACAATATACCTAACTTTCCTTTTTCTTTCTTTTAACAGTTAGCCAGAGGCTTAAAGATTAATAAAACTGAGTTCTTCCTTAGAAGTCTTCTAATAAATCGGTTCTCTCTGCAATTGGGATGATCATGTTTTAGTCTCAACCCACTTTGCTACAAATACAGTGGCAGTCTCATAGCTTTATTTAGTTACGAGGTATACTTTCCAGCAGCTCCTTCAAAGATGCTCATCACTGATGGTTTTAATATTCACTTTCATAACATCAATTATATTGCACTAGTTCCTTATTAATGTCCATGTTCCATATGAATTACATTGTAATTTTCAACTGATTAATGTCAACCTGTTAGAAAGTGTTTCTGGAAGGCATTATTAATGGCAATAATGGTGATTAAGCTAAAATGAGGGTTAAATTAGGAAATACACTAATTACTAACTAGCCATTTTCAAGAGAAAAGACATTAACATACTGAAATGCGTAGAGCTGGGACTCAAATAGCCAGGACGAATTTCTTCTTTTGCCCTTGATACTTTTCCAATTATTTATGCCTAAGCCAGTCAATGGTTGCAAGCCCTTCTGTCTCTGTTTCTATTAATACTTCCATGTGTGACCCCTTTTCTGTTACTATGTGATGGGAGAGCTAGTGTCCAGTCTACTGGCTACTTAGTGCATCCAGCAGCAGTCATTGATAGACGGTTTTCATTGAATTCTACTTAGTACAGCTACAAACCAATGCTTTAATGCATCTCGCCCCAGCGATCTATCTACTAAGGCCTGACTCTACCAGATACTGAAAGCATAATTAAAACAGTTCTTACTTGTGCAAAACGTTCAGCATTTCTGTTCACCATAAACTGGTAAGTCACGTTTGGAAACTGAATGCTGACAGGGAGGATGGAGACATTGAAATGAAGCATCACTGTTCTTTCTGGCCCATGAAATTCTGTGTCATTCACCAAAACATCCAACTGGAAGGAATGATGCTCTGTGACTGCAATACTTCTATTCAGTACCAGTTCTGCAAAAGAAAACATTAGTCTATTAGCAACCCACGTTATCTGCAAATGTGTATTCTGATACTGCAATCCCCCAAAATTACATCAAAATGATATGTTTCAAAGTTAATCCTAAGAGGAAATGCAAGAGCAGTTAAATGCAAAAATACGGTCCTGTGGAGTTCTACGCTCTTTGCCATTCAAGATGTTAGGAGAGGTCCTCTTCCCCTCTAACTGCCATGCTGAGAACCCCACCACAGAACCTCTCACATCAATATACACATGACCCCGTGCACTCCCTATCCCAGAGATGCACAAACTCCATTTTTTTCAGTACATGTTTAAAACTCAGTGTTTGCTTAACTTGAATTTTTTCAGCTTTCTTCAGCTCAGCAAAAAGACTGGAAAGGTTTAAGAACTCTTGGTCAATAACTAACAAACAACTCCTTTTTTTGAAGGAAGAAACCTTACTGTACTCGTGTTGAGTTCCCCTCACTTGGCTGCCATTTGGGCTGAAGTGGATTTCATCAAAGATGTGCTCCACTCGAAATGTTTCACTTATCCAGGGATCATCAGTGATGATGGTTCCTGTGTATTTCCTTCTGCTGTTTTCAAGGGGATAAATTGGTGTGGTATCTGCATCATACACAGTTAGCGTTGCAAGGACAGTTCCCTAGAAAGCAATAACAAATGACATGGCTGAATGACTTTGAAGCTTTTTTCTCCCCGATACATGTTAGAAGACTTAAATATCAGTCAAATAAAACCTTACAATTTTCACTCAAGGCACTTCAATTCCAATTAATTTTAAGCTGTAGGTCACTGCTGTTTCACCCGTATTTGGATATGGGTTAGAAACACAAAATAAGGTGGCAGTGAAAAAGAACTTGATATAATCATTTGAGTCTATGTCTAACTAGAGTGCTAAACTTTTGGGGTAGGAAATGAATGCACATGCACGGCTCTTGATTGTCTTTCCTTTTTTGCTTTTTTAAAAACAATAATCAATGTCTTTCTACAATGCTACTGAAAAAAGCAGGTAACGTGCACTTAAAAGGCAAGAAAATACATTCAGACATGTCGGACACATTACCCGAAGTGACAGAAGTGGCCTGGGCTGGCTGCCTTCTGCTTAGTCTACTAGATTGCTGTTCTCTACCCGGATGCTGAAGCCACAAGGCCTTTAAAATTTTCATTAGCAATTCTGTTGTTACAAGTTTGTTCCCTAGAAAAGATTGAAAGTTTCCAAACATGCTGCTTTTTTCCTGCTACAAGTTGGCTGGATGCTTTATAGACATGTAATTTCACAGATAATATTTGACTTTATAAAGCAGATTTAAGATCTTTACTTTCTATCATCCAGAGTTAAACCAAACTGCCAAATCTCAACATTTTCAGAACTTAAAAGGAACGGCTTTATGCCCATGTAAATGCGATGCGTTCATAGGGGTTTTAAACAATACTCCCTCTAGTCGGGAGGTGGCAGCAAAGTGCCAAAAACATTCTTGTCCCTTCCAGATAGAAAAACGAGCAAAATGCACTTCGAGAGGAAATTTGACTGAAAAAAATAAATTGCCGATGTTGAAACAAAAGTCCTCTCACGAACACTCCAAAAGATGCATGTTCTCTACACCAATGACTTATAAAGGGTTGTTGCTCTAGTGACAAGAGCCAAAGACCCTCCTTGTATACTTCTCCACTGAAGCAAGGGGTATATGTGTGCATGTAGGGGGCAGACACAATGACATCCCGGGGTCTGGACCTCTTGAAAGGTCATCTTGGGGCCGTAAGGGAGAAGTGGGAGGGCACCATTAAAGCAAGATCCTTAACAGCACGACACTGAAAACCAACATGTTTGCAGGTTCAATGTTTGTCTGCAGCAGACAATTGTTCCTCTTCACTTTCTGTTAACTGGTACAGCATCCTAATGTTCTGAATGTAGTTCTGATATCTTCTATAGATTTGTATATCTGGGAAGGATGCAGACATGCACCTGTTGTAACAACTCTCAGCTTTAGTCACCTGGGGGAAGCATCCCTGTGACAAACACAGAGGAGAGCTCACCATGGGGAGATACAGTGATCTTGACCATAGTCCTAGCAGCAGTCCATCCTGACCTCAAGAACTGCTAATACCTCTTTATGCTGTTTAAATCCTGACCCCAAGTCTTACAGACTTTTGGAGTCCAAATAAAATATAACTTGGAGGAGAAGAATTCTACAGACAGAGTTTTATAGTCACAGCTCTGAAAAGTGTAGCCACATGCTTGGTGCTGACAGCCATTACCCAGAGCATGGCATTTCCCAGTCACCACACTTCCCACCATTGCACTCTTCAGGGACTAAATAGAAAGGAATATTACCTCTTTCCTGTTGTACTCCACAACAGCATCTGCAGTATCAGTGCCATTGGGAAGGAAGGGAGGAGAGTCATCTTCATCTAACACATTCACCAGGAAGGGCACCTCAACCTGCGTTTCCCTGAAGCCCTCTCTCACGATACATTTGGCAATCAGCTCATATCTCTCTCTCTCTTCTCGATCCAGGCGCTGCGTCACACTCACGCTGGTGGTGTTCTCATTGTATCGGAAGGGCATACCCTCAGCTGAAAGACATAGCCACAGTATAAATAGGGACAATCACCTTCTCATTATAGGACTCTGATAGTTTCCTTCTTTCACGGTCTTTTGTCATCTAGTAAATCCATTTGAACATCATGACTGTGTGATAAAAGGCAAACCCAGAAGTAAGACAGAAGTAAGTTGCAGGGTTTTATCAGGTTAGGCAGAAAACATGGAATAGATGGGAAGATCTTACAGTCTAGAAGAAGCAGAATTTAAAGCTCGGGATATTGTCAATCTGCTCTTAGCAAGTGCAAACTTCTAAAACTAATCTTTTTTCTTTAGGGAAGGAGACAGTCCTCCTTCCCATCTGTGTATCTCAAAGGCACAATCTTCAGGCTCAGCTCATGTTTGTAATGGAATTTCCTTTATAGAATCAACTTAGAGGATCTACCATAAAATGGATCGATAACAGTGCAGCTGTTTACATCTGTTGCTGGTGCCCGAGTGTTTCAGTTCCAGTTTTACCTGCCAGCAGTTTGTAGGAAATGCTGAGATTCTGACACAGATGATGAACAGAGGGTAACTGGAGCTGATGAAATGTGCCAGGTGGTTTATTCTCTTTGATGTGAAAGGAGAGATCCATTTCTGTGAAGCAAAGCTGCCTTGCTGTCAGAGAACTGCAAGCTGGTGCAGTAGCATTGATGAAGGAGAGGGAAACCATGGCGCGTGTAGTAGAATCACATTCCTTCTCTTGGAAAGGGTGGGATGAAAGGAATACATGCAGCACCACCTTTGATAATGGCATCCAGTTTCCAGCTTCAGAAAAGAAGAAAATCACAGAAGAAATACTTTATGAAAGGTAAGCCAACATTTCTTTTACCTCTTTTGTGCTGAGGTCCATTATTCCACAAAACACATATAGCCTTATTACGTAATAAACCAATTCCTGAACACATCACCTGCTGTTTGTAAGACTCTCAATTTTAATAATCCTAGTAAGACAAAAAAACCCCTATAGGTGTTACTGCCAATTTTACATTGTAGAAGTTGATGGAATCATATCAGCATTCTGTCTATAAGACACTGACATAAAGCATCAGTAATAAGCTTTTTGATTGGACTGGTTTTTGGAGGGACTAGAGCAGAGCGGGGTGGCATCAGGGAAGAGTGTACAAAACAGTAACAAATGCTCAGAGCAGACCTACAACTACTGCTGGCATTTAAGTAACAGTATTCTGATAGTTGATACCAGTTGAGGATATGCATGAATTGTTTATTCTTAGAGAACAAATTGCTTCATCATTATGAAACATAAAGAGCTGGTCAAAAGATAACATGGAAGTTAAAATGAAGCTGTCGCATCTACTAATACAGCCTCAAGCCGTAATTTGGATTACCTTGCTTTGACTACAGACAGAACTATAGCATCTCTGTAACAGATCTAATTCACTTGAAAAGCTGATCTAGGTCATTTTGATCCATAGGAACAAAACAAGACTCTCAAGTTTTACTTATTCTTCCAATGCTCAGTTACAAATAGCTATCCAATAGTCATGAACACCAAGTATGAAAACTTTGAAGAATATGAATGAGATACCAAGCACTCTGTACTTACAAAAATAAAGGACTAAGTGTCTGAAGTTGAACATTTAAGCATCAAGGCACCCAAGTCAAAGGGTAGTGTTGATATATGTTTCCTGCAAACTCAAGAGTTACTAGTGTCTCTCTCCACCAGCAGAATTTCTGCAACTGATCACAGTGGTATGCCATTAACTCCTCACCCATTTCCTCCTCCACCATCTAATGATACCTAATTTCCTCATAGATCAAAATCACCAAAACCAATTTACTGCTACAACATAAAAGAAGGGGGAAAAACACAGAGATAATTTGTGTCTGTAGTTCAATAGTAAACTTCCCTAACAAAGCCAAATCTCAAGAGAGGGAGAGAGGTATACTTAACCATTTCTTCCAAGAGCTGCTCAGTGGTACAAGCAAATGTACTTTGTGAATCCTTGTTACCAGAATTTGAGGACCATACATATAAGCAGTTACTAATCTAACATCATTGGTCTGGGTACTAAGTGGCCATCATTAACACAGTGGAATTGGCTTAATTTGCATCCACAGATGAACAAGCTGCAAACCTCACTGTAAAGCTGTGACTTATACAGCCGTGAATTGGTGAGGGGGGGGGTGGGGGGGGGGTAATGCAACTTCCCCACCATAGTGGAGAACCCAGTGTGAGCAACTGAATCTGCCCCGGGACAGTGTTTGCTTTGGCACACAGATCCCTGCATTGCTGTGGGTTTCATTGGGTACTCATTTTAAAAGGGCAGATGTGTTTTTTCCAAATGTGATAGATCTCATGATCTGAATGCACTTTGCATTTACAACAGAGACTTCAATAAAGAAAAGCTATTCTTCTCATACTTACACAGCATGTTAAAGTCTTCTCTATCCAGGCTTTTGCTGAGGTAAAGAAGCCCTGTTTTTTCTTTGATCTGAAACCAATGGTTTTCATGGGATCGTGCTCGAGAAATGATGACAATCTGGCATAGACGAAAGTGGGCCACTTCCCCGTGTGAATCCTTCAAGGCGTGGATGCGCAGGAGCGGCGTACCTGCCGGCTGATCAATGTAGACATTCTCTGTGTACTCTTTTCTGGGGAAGTAGAGACCAAAGGTAGCTGCAAAGGAAGGCACACAAGAGAAGAGGTGTTCCCAGTCACATTATTTTTGCACTAGAATTTTCTTGAGATGCCGTTTTAAAGAACCAAAAGCTTCACTCTCTAAGGATTAAAAAAGCATTTAAAAAAAGACGTGGAATAAGGCAGATCCTCATCTGTTGTAAATAAATATAGTTTTACTACACTCCAGCCAGGAACATAGCCACCAAAAATTTGGCCTATGGTTTATGTTCAAATTACAAAATCATCTGCTTTTTGAAAGCAAAACTGCTTTGCCGTAAACCTGGGCCAGTTTAAGCAGTACACTTAATGAAGCTCTGCTTGCCAAATTTTACTTCAGTTCATATCTGTAGCTCTCAACTGTAATTCCATTATCTCACAGATGATATTCAAAGGAGAATACTTTTGATGAAAATGCATGCTTTAGAAGCCTAAACACCCCCTCTGTTGAGAGAAAACACACGAATACATCAACAGCTCGCATGTTTTTCCTTGGACTACATATACCCTCTCTTACATAGGAGTCCTTTTGTGGCCTGTTCCCTTTGTAAGCAGGCTGTCATGATATTTTTGGTACAGAAAATGGGAGTTGTTTAAATAAAATTGATATGAAAGTCTTATAAGTATTTTAAATATGACAGCTGGGAAAGCTGAAAATTGACTTGCCTGAAGTGGAGAGGGAAATGTACATATTACTTTTAATATGCTGGCTGTGATGTCATTCTCTGATATTTTTCCCCCAACTGATATTGCAGACATTTACATTTAGTAGGTCTAAACTGCCCCTCATGCCTATTTCTTCAGCCTATCTCAGTCACTTTGCAATGACCTCCCTGTCCCGTTCCAATGCTTCCAGTTCTTCGGCTCCCAAATACCATCACAGTGGAATGCCTGACAGACAGGGAGGGTGTAAAGTGATGCTCGTTGCACTCATATGCATTAACACACAGAACTGTCAGCCTTGTACTTCCCCTGCACTGACAGTCGGTACCTGCTCCCATATAAAAGCAAACTTGCAAATCGCAGAATTTTGCGTCCATTACTCTGAATTGATAAGGAGTAAGGAACATGTCTCCCGCAGCTGCTGAACAAATGGAAATAATAACAATTTCCATATGTTGCTAATACAAAGAGTATCTTAGCCTAAATCAAGCCAGATACAACTGGAAACGTTGGTAATATGGCAGTAAAATTAGGGATATAATGCCAAAACATCTTCAAAATAGTATCAGGTTATAGCACATATTTATTTTTTATTATTATTGAAACCATACACTGTTCTACTGAATGAAGAGGACCACAAACAAATTGTAAACAAGAGACCTCTAATTTCATTTGGAAATGCCACAAAAACCACTGTACCTTGCAATGATTCATGACATCATCAGTATCCCTGGATGCAACTACATCCGTGAGATTTACAGAGGTCCATTATTTTTTCTACATATACTTTGAAATGTATGAATAAAGTGGTAAAGTAATACTGTAGGTGAATTCACTCCCAAGTAATTAATTCCAAGGGAAGCCAATAATAACCTTTTTGAGAGTTTTAGACATCCCTGGATTCTGATTCTATCTGCACCTTTTTTATGTTAGATTCCTGAGCATTTGTAATAAATTTCATAATTTTTTCAGTTCCTTTGGCTTTTTTCAAGTGCAGAAAAATCTGGTCAATATGCACCGCTAGCAGTCCTAATGAACTGGTTCGTTGACAACCAGAAAAAATTATATCCAAACAGCTAGCCTTACACCAGTCCAGGCAGATAGATTTCCTTGAGATATTTTCTAAAAAAATCTTGATTCTAGAATAATGAAAACTTTCTCTTAAGAAATTCAACACTGAAAATTCACTGCTCAAGACTAAAAAATTATTTTTAATCCACCGATGCATACAAATGAAGCTTATACAACATTAGCAATGGGATAGAGGAATATTTACTTAGTTTGTTATTTCTAAAGCTGTGGTGAACGGTGCTAACGCAGGCAAGTGCTGTGTGCTCAGCATCACAAACACATCATGAGATACAAGAACCGCCACCACAGCAGATATACAAAATCACCTCCGTGAAAGGAACATACAGAAAGTAGAGTGTGTATGTGTGTGTATATATATATATAAACAGTATGGATGTGTAAAATGTGAAATTGGCAGAGGGAAAAACTTGAGTTGTAATTATTTATTTCCTTGTCTTAAGCATGTTTACAATGCTTTGCTCTACAAATCTGGGCCCACATGGCATGGTAGTTTTGCACAGTCATGTTTAATACATTAATAATTATGAGTCATTATGACAGACCTTGCTACTTAAATGTCTGAAATTTTGCATGCAACTACACCTCAGCAGAGGTCAGCATTCTGAATGCTCTGGATTTGAAATAAAAAAGTACTATTCGTGCCGCAGACTCTAAATTTTTTTGGCATGAGTTCACAGGAGCAGACTGTGAACTTCTCCACTCTCACAAAAAAGGGGGAAAAATCCTGTAACATAAAACATTTGATTTCTCTATAGATAGCAGAAATACAAAACAACATTTTCCATTTTGAAGAGAGGAGGATTCCTGCCTAAAACAATTTAGAATTTGAAGAAAAGCTTTTGACAAATATAAAAACCACTTTAAGAAATTAGGAAAAGCCACAGTAAGAAATTTAAGGAGATGCGAGATCTTTTCTCCCTGATACAAAAGTAAAAGATAATTAAACTCAATTTTTCCCACCAATAGAGTTAGTTTTTTAGTACAGAGCATATTTCTAAATCAAGGACAACACCTAAGGAGAGTTTTAAGTGACATCCAGGGATCTGGCACACTTTCATGTTTCACTTCAAAAACAAGTATTTCAAGTGAAGAGGCTTTACAGCACTGCAGAATCTTAGATGTTAAAGTAAATTTTAAAAAACTACAAATTTGATATAGCCACATAAGATTCACCCGATGTTGCTGATCTTGAAATTACTAGGATTTCATAAAGTGGCTTGTGTCACGCTCCAACTGCATTTCAAGCCCTGAAAGAGAGGAGAGGTACGCAACAGACTGCCCAGGTCACAACCACGCTCTGCATATAAATCTTTGGAGGCTGATTTTGAAGGAGACCTTTGAAGTAGAAACACAGGACCCACTTCTCCTGAGCTGTGTTCATTCCTTTAAGCCCTAGTAAGTTAAAACCAGATTCAATAAACTTGTCATCTGGCAAGTATGCTGCAAGAGGAAGAGGTTCTAATCCTGGCCACAGTTCCTTGTGTCTTGGAAAAAAGAAAAAAAACCCCAAACAAACCAAAACAAAAAATCAACTCAATTTCCAATGACTTGTGCAAGCTTCCTATGGAAGCCAGATGGAGTTTTTATTGAATCTGCCATTTAAATAAAGAGGAATTGAGATGGTTACACTCAAACCTGATGGTTAAAGTGGTTTTGCTTAGGAATTAAAAGCAGAGAAACATTTCACGTTACAATATTGAAATACACCATGAGAAGGTTGTGCTCTGTAGCTTACATGAGTAAAATAATATATAGAGCGAGTTATTAAAATATCTTTTAATCTCTGAACTTTTTAGAAGAGTATGCTTCAAGCTCTCCTCTCTTCTACAATCAGGGCAGAAAACATGAAAACCTCTGATGGATGAGCAATATTACGTGATAATAGCATATCAGTAACATACAGAGGAGAAAAGTGATCGTGTTTAAGCGGATGTAATGCTACTGACTAATAGCTCCTACAGGAAATAGATACAGTTATGACAGCAGTTCTCCAGCCCAGGGAGAGAAAGCAGATAAAATGGGCACGGGGAAATGAGATTAAATATATTTTTAAGCCTCGCTGATTGCCTTCTGAAATAAGGCAATTTTTCATGTGGCTTTTTTCAGTCATGAATAATTAGGTAAATAATGCCTTTTTTGATACAATTTGATTTTTTTTGAACAAAATTTGTTGCAGAAAATACTTTTCTTGTGCTTTTTATGGTTCCCACTACAGACTTGAGTAGCATAGGTGGACTACTCTTGATGAAAACTATTACACTGACTAAGGCATTATACTTTTATCATCAACGGTGATGAGGAAAAATGTTTTTTAAATTTAAAAATTTAATGTTTTAGTAAAAAAAAAATCATAGAATCATTTAGCTTGGGAAAGATCTTTATGATCAGAAAGTCCAACCGCAGCAGTGTGAATTTTTTTATGAGTAAAATTACTTCACTGTGAAAGAAAGCCTCCCAAACAATGCTTGCAACCATCTTTCAAGGTAAAATTACAGACATCAGAAAACACGTTTCGAAGCAAAATTATCCCAGTCACAAGATTTGCTAAGGACATGCTTAGATAACTGGGAAACCATCTCAGCTCTGCATGGGTCACTTGCAGAATCAAAGCACATTGGAGATGGGGAAGAGAGCACTGCCAGCACACACTGGGGCCACTGCTCAGGAGCATCCTGTCAGCCTAGTCCACAAAGCAAAGGACCCGTTCACAACATCATCTTCTAAATAGAAGCTGGTGAAAGTTGTAGCAGCCAGGGAAGTGCCAGTGAGTGAAACACAGCAGCTACCTCACTCTTGAACCTGGGATTGAGAACCTGAGAGCTAAACCCACAGAAACAGTGAAAGCAGCGCACTGTTCAAATTCAAGGCCCACCACTTAGACAAATGACTTATCCCAAGATAAACAAGCAGGTGTCTTATGTTGCTCATAGTGAAAACTCAGAGCTTAAATGACCATTGCTTGGTTTCAGCTACACCATGCGTATGAACGTCTAACACATCTCTTTAAAGTTATTTTGGATCTCATTACGTCATCTGAAAAAGGTCTTGCTAGCCTAAATGTATGTTACCATCCAGCTTCTTTGTACCAAATCATGTTTTAAGTTACACTGTTTTCCACTACATGAAAACCTTTGCAAACTTTATAGTGTCTGCTGGGTAAACATACATTTAAAAATACAAGCATTTTGTTATGGTTTTAAGAAAGTATTTTAAAAAGAAATCAGCAGAAAAATAAATGAATGAGGGTTGGTTTTTGTTCAACAAGTAATATACATCTACATATCCCGCATCTTGCAAAAATTATTCAGATCTCTGTAGCATTTTGGAGGACAACACAACAATTTATTAAGAATAGAGCAGACCTCATGCAATCAAAATCCTTAATCAAGAGTTGACATGCATCTCTAAGAGAATGGGTATGCTTTTAATGCAATGATAGCCCTATCATTGTAACATACAGGATTTAATGATATAACAGATGAACATGGAAGCCTGCTGTTAATAATCCCCCATTTGTTGCACAGCATCAGATTTCAACAAGCAATTATCTGGCAAGGTTAGTTTTGTGTTCCTGAAATAATTATCTTTACTTTTGATGAGTAGCCATTATGTTCCATTACTAGTACTAATATGCCCAACTTTTGATTCATCAGAGAACAAGAGCAGCAACGTACTTGTATATTTTAAATTAAAGGACTTGTCCACTTAATGCCCTTCTAGCCCCTACAGAATTAAGAAATAAACTCGCCGCCCTCACAAACCAAAAAGTCAGTAATTTAGAAAAAACACATTTACTTAATGGAAAAGTAGCATGAAACAGCACTGCTGGAACCAGTGATATGTAGATGGAACACCCTGCAAGGTATTCAAGACAACATCTGCAATTTAACACAGGCTGATCCATCCCATAGGAATAAAAATGTTTGCCAGCATTTAGATGAACATCTCTTCAGTCAAAGACAGTTTAACACAGCAAACCATCTCCACATTACACAGGGAATTGCTCCAACCTTTCCTTCCGTTCAGCAGCAGGATTTTAAATGAAGAACTCCTCAATGCACTATCCATCACTGCACTGGGACTCATTTAAAAGGTAATCACAGAAGAACTATTTCCAATAGACCTGGCTGCACATCACCAGAGATAACCACTCAAAACATCATCAGGGCAAAAGATAACCATGGTTTAAACAAAGCACCCTGAAAAGCCACTTGAACATCTCTAAAAGGGACCTGTCAACAAGGACAGCCCTGGAGCTAAGCTCATACTTGCAGTTCATGGCAGAGCACAAGCTGACAGTTTCCTTTTATAGGCCAGGGTGAGAGTTTCAGCATCAGAAAGTGAAGGCTGGGAAAAGCTCCTGTCAGGCATCACCTCTCTCTGAGGTCCTCAGCCAACAGGGTAACGGCACAAGGCAGCCTGTGCCAGAGGGAGACACGGCACTGGTGGGACAGGGACCGCTGGACCACTGTGCTTCCCTCAGCGTGCCTGCACAGCAGGGCAAGGTAGACCCCCCAAACCCAGTAGGTGTATAGCCACTGCTCACGGGAGACTGCTTCTTGCGCAAACACAACTATTAGATGTCTCTCCTGGTTCTGTACAGCTGTCAGCTCATTTTGCTCAGGCTGCAGCATTAGTGCCCTAGGTATAGCTCCTTGTGCATTTGAGAGACTGGAACAATGACTTAATTAACTAGCAAGCCATTAATTTGGCTCAGCAGCGTGACAGTATTTATTTTTAGGTGTGTTATTTTTCAGCTGATCATTACAGGCATTGTAACAGATGTGATATGAACCAGAGAACATAAGAAACTGTATTATATTAAAGTGCAAATTAAATGAATTCCTGTTTTTCTAAAGCTGCTTCTCTGGACCCAAAGCTAGAGTGGACTGACGAAAGATCATCATAGAGCTTCATACCAGAACTTTCTGAAAGTACATTCAAACTTTATGGAGCTGGGTAATTGCTAGGTTTCACCTGTGTACATTTAAATGTAGCACGGTTGTTAGAAAATGGTAGAATGAATTACAATATTAGCAGTATCAGTGGAACACATGTGGTTTACAGAATACAATACTTCCAGAGGGAACAGGTCCTTACGAAGTGATCGTAAGCAGAAACAATACTTAACTGGAATGTTTTCCAGGACTGTTAAACTGGTCTGCTTTAAGTTAATTGCCTCTCTTGTGATTTTCCTCACCAAATTCCCATGCTCATATTGAAAACAACCCTGAAATTTAGGCTGAAAACATAGAAATTAAGTAGATACAAATATTAGATTAAAAAAACCCTCAGTCAACTACCTGTGTTAACCTCCTAGTAGGGAAAATAAGGATGAATTTCACAAGCTATTAGTAGGCTAGACCTGGTAAAGTCAAGTGATGGATCAGGTAAAAAGGAAGTTTGCTTCCCATATCAGGCATTAAAAGAGTCAAGATCAAAGGATGACCCTAAATTTGTCCAAAAGAAAGTACTGCAGTTGGATTTGCATGAACTGTCAGGAATTTCATTTTGGTCTCAATTCAGGAATGGAAAATCCGTGCAACACAGTACCTACCAGGGTATGGGACAATGCTTCTACTAAATCTCTGCAACGAGTTTGCTAATGCCCAGTCCAAACTGAGTTCAAACCTATGCCTACACTCCTCTGTCAGAGCCTGTACTTCTACATAAGGTTCAGAAACTCACCTTTGAACTTCCTAAGTGTAAAAAAGGCTAGAAGCTGCCCCTCTTTCTTTCTTATGGTTTGGTGGGGGATCTTTTTACTTTAGCAAGAAGGCAAGTTTTTGATGCTTCATTGTTCTAAATATCAGTGTTACTAAAACTTAAAGCATCCCTCACAAAAATTAGCATGCACGGAGAGCTTCTCGAAGAGATTGCAGGGGGGGCCTGAAAATTCTTCAGATCCTGATTCTGTCAATCCTTCTCATTTGTGTGATTAAATACTCCATTTTTAAAACATAGCTTAATTGCTTGAGAATAACTGCATATAATTTTGCTCTGCATGAGTACAGAGCTGAAATGGATGACAAGGAAACTGACTATTATATTGCAGCACAAATTACATTAATAAATGTTTAATAGAATTTATTTACATCTGGGCCAAATTTAGAGTGTTTATAAGGCAGCATTAAAAAAAAACCAGATGATGACATAATGTTTCATTTTCATACCACTCCAATTCAGCTCTGTTCAGACATGATGTATCATGTTCCACACTGCATATTTCCAATGATCTGTCTGCATTTTACTTGGACAAGTAATCTCAAGTTTACAGGCATCAGAGAAATGATCTTAGAAGTAGAGCCCATGCTAAACGCTGCAAAGCTTCAGGGTTTGCTTGGCCTTGCTTACCACAGGGAACAGGTAAAAAAAAGAATCTTCATTAAGACCTGTGAAGGTAGAGAGTGAGTGTGCACGTGTGTGTGCATGTACATACTTAGTATGTATCAAGATTAAAACAAAATCCTAAAAAAAAAATAAATAAACAAACTGGACTATGTATTTGTGAAAATATACAAGGATACCCACAGAGGTCTGTATTTCAGCTGTTCCTTTGAATAGCTCAGGCAGAGCAACCATCAGGACTGCCTGGAGGGGACTCAGTCTGGCTATAGGGAAGCAAAAGGAAACAGCTACACTACCATGTCCGGACGCGAGAGGCTTTCCATACATCTCAGTTCAACAGTCATCTGCAGGACCATAAAGCCCATGATGATAAACAGAAAAGAAACATCAATCCACAAATCCATAATGTCAAAATATTAACTTTTGTATTGTTGGATCCTGAAGTAGCATCTCTAAGTGTCTATTGAGTATGTAAACAATAAGCAGGATTATCAATAGGTTCAAATTGTGTCCCCATGTACAAACTACGTAGCCTTTTCCAACTTTAATACGGAAGGTTAAGTGGAAATTTTTTAAACAACTACTTTTATTTTTGCATGAGAATTCAAATCACATTTTCATAACTAAATAGCACCTTTTTCAGTGTGAATTAATCTAAAGCAAAAGGAAAGTTAAGAATAAAATTATTTTATTTTTAGAAGCAGTGCTAGATCTTTGGAGATAGATAATCATAAAAAACAAGGAAGCACCTCTAAAGAGATTGCTATAAGTACTTCCCTATCACTGTAACATCTTGTATAATCCTATGTACCAATTTTATTCTTTTTTAAAGCTAAATTGGAATAATAATGGTTCATTAAATGCATTTTCTCAACATATTCTCCCCCCAGCAGGAACTGGATAGGGCTAACCTAGCACTGCTGAAGGCACATAAATCTGAGATGCAAATAATCAAAGGTTCGTTTCACATGTTAAATGGTCATCTGTCTCCTGCATTACACAGGTTTGTAGGAAGAAGATGAGATTATCAAGAAGGCAGGCAAAACTGAGAGCTAGTATTACAATACCATCTATATAAAACTCGCAGCTCTGTTACACAGACAGGTTCTGCCACCCGGGTCACCCTAATCTACCACTTCTTTTTAGTCATGTTCTTTTGCTTTTACTAGTTTCAATGAACCTCGACAAGCCAACACATTTGAGGTTCACTCACGCTGCTCAGATTTCTGGCAAGTGGAATTACTCCGCACTATATACCAAGGGATACCAAGACAAAACAGTGGACCCAGTCTGCGCTTTATTTCTAATTTTTTTTTAAATAAAGGCCTATTTTTCTACTTACTGTGTGCCTTCTAGAATGTGTTTGTGTATTACGTATACACAGAGATTATGATACAGGAGAAGACCAGCGAAATATGCATCACTGTTCTGTAATAAAGCTGATGTGCTAGTGGTAAATCTCAAATCCATAAAATCCTCGACTAATAATAGACTGACATACATGTGCTCTAAACTCTTGTTATATTCCCATTAGCTATCACACATACTTACACCAAAAATGCTGAGCTCATATGCACAATAAATATTTTTGTGCTGATTTGGAGAACAAGGTACTGACAAGTAAATAGGATTTAGTTTCAAAAAAATATAAGATTAAAATAAATCACAAGCATCTCTCATCTGCGGAAACTGTTCAGCATACTCGATGAGATGAAAGGATGCTCGAAGGTAAAAAACAGATAAGCTTAAATTTGTTATCTTAGCCAAAAGAATATCAGTATTACAACGCATTTCCTACATGAAGATAAGAATTTAGATCGCTGCACTGCTTCCTTAATAAAAATAAAGTACTAAACTTTCACAATCCCAAGCCATTAAGTGAAAATGAACAGAAAAATAAACTGTTGATTTATGACAGATTTGTATACGCAAATTCCTGCATTACATTAGTACTTCAGCTCAAGTTTCCCCATTTCCTTTCCTCCAGCTGCACTTGATTCTGCACCATCAAAATGAACATGAGCCTTCCTGTCAATTCTAAGTAGCCAGAGTCAGACATCGGAGATCACTTTCTGACAGCTCAGTGCAACTCTGATGCTAATGACCACAAACAGCTCCATTTATTTCCTATATCTATGCCATCTTCCTAGGACAAACACATTCAAGTGATCTATGTACCAATATTTCTCACAAGTAGCTTTTTGTCCCTCTCATCATCACAGGATTGCAACAATTAACAAAGTGATAACAGTATCAGTTTTGGATAACTGCACAAGGTCTGATTCTTCCTGACAGACAGCAGTGGCTCCTCTACTCACACCATGCTAAGAGGGGGCTGACTTTCAGAGAAAAGGTGCATGCAGCACCTTCTCATTTTCTGAAGAAAAATTTTACAGCATCTTGATTGATTTTTACTTTAGATTCTCCACTGTTGCATTTTCTATATTTACTGTAGATGTGTAAAAATTTGCCTGCTAGACCTTATGTAGTGACATAGATATACCACTGCCTGAATTGTGCTTTATCCCTACCTAATATTTCGTACTTCCCTCATTTTCTCCAGTTCCCGCAGCTCATGAAAGCAGGAGACAGCAGTATCTGTACTGCCTTACAGTAGGAGGCAATCAATGAAAACTTTTGCTGCTGGTGGTTGAAAATTTGCCAGAGAAACGGTAATGACATGAACGCCCACCTCTCACAGGAAAGTGCTGTTATTAAGAGCTGCTATTCTCTTCCCAAACACTCAAGGGAGCTATGAGCCTGCAATTCAATTTTTCAATCCAGGAAGTGAAATCTCAGTGTAATTGTGAACTTATTTATTTATTTAAAGTTTTGTCATGAATTAATAGAGCATTTTGGTTTAGTTTACTGTATTTTTAGGGGATCTATAAAATTGAGTGCAGGCTCAATTCAGGTCTTCTCATTTTGTTATTTTTTTCATTTTTAGTTTAACATTATTTCCTTCTAAGACATATACGTATATGCTTCAAATGAAAATCTATAAATACTGTTATGACACATCTGCATTTGAACCTCTAATTTCTTAAGTCACCCTGGCAGAGAATACATTTTCCTAAGTGCCCTCATAATACAGTCCTGCTTTTAAAATAGTTTAACAAAAATCTACATTACACCTGCCATCATTAAAAAAACCCAAACAAAATACAAGAACACGCCCCATCCAGCTGTGAACATCACTGTTTAATGAAACTGAAGAACTTTTCCTTTGGGGACTTTTAGCCATTACCACACAGTAGTTAGTCATTATGCTGTTGTCTTAAAGCGTAAGTGTTGTCAACAGAAGGGCAGAAATTGTATTGACAAGGCTTGGAAACAGGCTGACCTAATAATACTCATGATGTGTGTTTGACACTGATGGCTTTTCTAGGCAGCTCTTATCAACTAGCTTCAAGACAGACATGAGCTACATTATAGTCCTGACAAGATACAGGAATGAACTAGAAAAGTCTAAAATAAAGAGTAATAAAAGCAGCCATAAAACCTGGAATAGCGCGCGCATTCACAGGAGTTTACAAATCTTGATTTCCCTTTGAGTGATCTTCTGGGTTTTAGCCCAGTCCTTTGGTACAGGGCATGTCAAACAACCATAGATACCAAACAATCCTCCTCTGGTCATTAACAACTGAATATGCTTAACATATTTCATAGTTATTTCAATGCCTTTTTTCACTATAGATTTTCACTGTGGAGTTAAATCTTTGCCCTATGTTTGTATCCTCCACTGCAAAAAGAAGAGAAGGCAATTCCTTTATATCTCTCATACAGTCACTTTTGATAAAGCTTTCACTAATCAGAAAGCAGCAGCATTTCTCTTGGGTAACTTCTGATCACTTATGGTATTTAATTATTTGCAATCTCTACTACGCTGAGGTCTGAACTGAGTCCTGGGTTGCACTGATGCACACAGATAGTCCTTGATGTTGACATTTATTCTGAACTGTAAGACTACTGGAGGAGTCATTCCGATCACACGTTTTTTGATGTATCAACAAAGTGTAAGTGACAGCCCCAGAGTCAAAGAAAGTACTGAGCCGCTGGGCAACCTGACCCAAAATGAATACTGAAGCACAAAGTTTATACATTTTCATTTTTCTCAGATGGTGAAAACGATGCTCGCTCTCTGATGCTTTCTCATCTGTTTCCAAGCTGAAAACACCCCAGTGCCATCTCCAGTCACAAGGAAGTAATCGGGTCTCATTCCTGCACAGTATCACCATGCACGTTTTATCGAGGCATTTTGATTTTTCAACTCCTCTGCAAAGGTGCTCGCTGCACCATTTCATCAAGAGCTCATGTCTTAAATTTAAGTGTCAGCAAAACCCCTCATTTCGTCTGCCTGCCCCCTTCCTTATTTAGGCAGTAATATCCACAGGCTAACGGACTAAAATGCATAATGAAAACAAAAGTTCAGATTTCAATTGAATACCACAGAAATGTAAATTCAAAATTGCAGGTTGAGTTCCTCTGCTCAGAAGCTCTTCCCCAGGCCCTAAACCGCGCCTGCCCAAACACACTGGCATCAGCAGCCTAGCAGGGTTTTGTGTCATGGCTAAGGCTCAAGTGCATTGACTTTTCCATGAATGCTTTTCATAAAATCGAGTTTCACTGAAGCAGGAATAAATAGCTGCCTGGCTCAATGCTTTTTGTTGCAAAAATGAACATAGCTTAAACTTAATGCATACACTTATTTATTCCCATTTTATATTAATGGTAACTTACATTTTATGTCAAGAGCAGATCACAACATACAAACCTTTCTAAGTGTCAGATATCTTTCTATGCTACAGCTACCAATAAAACACTCACAGGAGGGTGTGCTCTTCCTTTCATAAACCTTCTCTGCTGACAGGTTCAGGCTGAAGACTGGAACTAAACTTTTCTATAATTTCTGAAGTCGAAGTGACAGAAAGAGAAGAAATGGGGAGAAAAACGAACTTGCCCAACTAAACTCCTGGGATTCTCATGCTAAACAGCAGTAAGAAATACTGGATCGGGGAATTTCAGATCAGAAGCTCCAATCTGCAGTTGCAATTTAAAAAATAGAGAAAGAAAATACGTCATGATCTCGGTAATGTTATCTGTATATTTTGCATTAAAAACTTGAGCAGAACTCCAGAGATTATTTTTCTAGAAATAAAATGCAAGCTTAAGCATCATTTGGTAGCCTGAGCCTTGTGGAGAATAGGAAACCCAGTTTCAGTTTTAACATGGATCCACATTGACTCTAAACACTGCCACCACAGGTGTAATGCAAAATGCATAAAAGAATCGACTAAGTCAGGTACCTAGAAACTTTCATAACTAATACTGTCCTAGTTTGGGGCTGCAGTTTAGAAGTTCCAGTGTAATCTTCATGTCTGAGAGTTCCTCTGACGAGCGCAGATCATCAACCAAACACAGGTGCCAATTTTTTACATGTATTTGGTGCACATTTCTGTGTGAAGGCACAGAAAAATGTACTGGACAGCTGCCCACTTTTCTAACGAGACTTCGGTGTAAGAACAGTGATATTGTTACTTAAAACTATTTTGTGGCTTTCCTGTTGCTCTGCTCTGGAATGAGCATACACAAGTTCTGTTGGCACTCGCTGGGAGTTCCCACACATTGGCTGGCAAAGATGAAAGTGGTCAGAAGGAAAATAAACACACAAGTGTCAGTGCCTTGCATATTTCTCCACTTTTAAAGCAATTACTAATTTAATAAACATTGATTTCAAGGAAAGAGCTAAAATTTGGGCTTTATGCTTGCATGAATCAGTCTGAAGGCACTGCTGTTTCCAGTGACTATTCCCTAGTATTTTTTAATGTTACGGGAAAGGGTCTGACCTCCCATATTTTTCTATGCTCTGGAGAAGACTTTGCTCAGTTGATCCAATCAACTTGCACATTAGGAACACGAAGCAGAATTTCAAACCCCCATTTGGTTTCTGATACAAAAGGGAATGTCAGTGAAGCCTGGCACCCTCACGGCACTGTGCCCATTCCTCTGGAGGTATTCTGTGTATGTCTATCTCCAAGTCCTTCAGTGTATCGATTCCACTTACTGCTACAAATACAGCAGTCTGCTGAGACACAGGACAATTGGAGGAAGCAATTTAGATGAAGGCTATCTGATCTGCTCCATAGGTGTTCTCCTCACTAGTATTTTTAGGGACAGTATCACACATACAATATTTTTATACTACATAAAACATTAAAAGCACTCGAAGTGCTCAGCCTGTAGCCCCATTTTCTGTGATGCAAGCACAGTCCACTTCCCTGACTGACTGCGCTGCCTCCCACACACCCCGATATGCTGGCCTATAGAACAGTGCTTCAGAAAGACTGAAAACAACTAACAGGCATCAGATGCTTAGTTAGATTATAGTTAGTGATGAATTAAGGATGGAGATGTGGGTAACAATATATAAGGGCATTGATCACCGGAGGAGACCTGCTATTTGCCAACAGTTTTGAATAATTTTCAAGCCCACCATCTCACCTGTCTTGCTAGAACAGGAGAACCTTGAGAACCACTAACTGGTGATTATATCTCATTAAAGGATGCACAGTGAGCTCAAAAGTTTCCTTAAATGCTTCAAGCTTTAAAGATCAGGTATTTTATCAGCAGTCTTGGCTCTTAGATTGGAAACAGCTTGAGAAGATCTGGGTGGAAGGTATAGGTATGATCAGCTGGGAGATATTTCAGCTATCACTGCTGTGCCAAGCCTGCACAAGGTCACAAAGGAGACCATGGGTACAGAGCCCCTCAGCTCTCCTCCTCAAAGGCCACAGGTAAATGCACACACAGGTTCCTGCTTCTGTGTAAGTAACACTGAGCCTGAACTAGACTATAGACTCAGATAACAGACAGTGCTGGCACACCTTACCAAAATATCTACATTTAATACAATCTTATTCAAACTTGCTGAGGTCAAGAACCCTACAGATTTATAAGATTTGAGACTACAGGCAACACTCTGCAAATATTGAAGACAGGATAAGACAACAAGTTTCAGCAGTGACATAAATGTGTGAGAGTATGGCTTACACCTAAGGAGAGAAAGATGTATGCTTGGGGACTGTTGCATAAAAGCGTTCAGTCAATGAGAATGTGAAGAATGAGAAAGTGCTACATTTTATGAACCTATGCTAAGGAAAACATACTTAAAAGTCTCAGCTCCTACTGAGCTGAGTAATGATATATGTTGTTTTAAACTTCTTTGTCCAGAATTCAAAATGGTATTGGAGTATTAGTGCTATTCTAAGAGTTTAATGTGTTTAATGTGTTTCTCTGTAGCTGTAATTCAGTTATACTTTGTTTTTAAGGTTGGACAAAATCCCTTTTAAACCAAAATTAATGTAGCACATCGATTGTAATTCTTCAATGATCCTTGTCCATTTGAAAGAACGCTACTTTACCAAAAAGCCCAGTGGAGTCAGTCAGTCTACATATCATTAAACCCACTATTTTTTATTGGATGCTATAAGGACTTTGTGAACCTACCCAACTCAAAGCTCTTTGGCTGACCCAATTTTGCTAAAATACGGCTTCTTACAAAGATCACGTTGCTCTGACTCCCAAAATGGGAATGCCTAGCTGCATATATTTTGTTTTGTATTGTACTTTATACATTTGATTGGTAAACCTCAGAAAGGATCTCACATGTTGCTGCAGTGATGATCAACAATGTAATTTTAAAATTAGATTTATTCATTACGGGTTTAATTCACTTTTCCCTGAATAAAGGCAGAGTAAATCAACTTATACAGCTGCATGAGCAAAATATAACTCTCTTCTGGAGCAAGAGACAGAGAGTAGAGTTATACAGCAGACCTCCATGGTCATAATGCTGAGGTCCAAAATAGAATGGGCAACCACCATGGCTATACAGCTCGGATCCAGAGTAAAGTGGCTTGCTCCCTTGCAGACCATATCCCTGTTTCCTCAGCATTACCCTTGTCGTGGTAGGCTGGTTTTCTTGGTTCTTTTTTTAGACACCTTGTACATCTCTCCATTTATCAATGTATTTTCCACTTTAAAAGGAAAATTGAGAAAGCACAGGTGGCACTTGTTCAGAAACCATGGTCTTGTGCTATAGATTTTTTTTCAAATGTCACAGCACAGAGTCACAGAATGCTTGAGGTTGGCAGGGACCTCTGGAGATCACCTGGTCCAGAGCCCCTACTCAGGCAGGGTCACGTAGAGCCACTTCCCTGTTACTTAAGATAATCTTTTATGCTGAGCCTGAAACAATGCCAACCAAATGACATATTGATCACACTGGGACTTTTACAGTCCAAATATTATTTCCTAGATTTTATCTTTGATTCAAGAAAATGAAAGAAGTTATACACAAGTGAACGATGTTTCTTTTCATGAAATGTGAACAACCTACCAAAGATCATCATGCTAAATGATTAAAACTAGCAACTTTTTAATGTGGCTATGGATTTGGTATTTATAAAAGTAAACTTATATACATAAAATCTACACTTAATAAATACATATGATAATACAAACAGGACTGCATAGATCTTAAATATAATCAGGACAAAAAAATTGCTTTAAACTTTAATCATGTTTCTTCTAGGGCAGTTTGGATTAAACCTGTCTCCTCTTAAGTATGCAGAATACCCTGTTCTCTAAAACAATCCTTTTACCCTGGAAAGCTCGTAAATGAAGCTGCTAGCTAACATTCAGCATATCACTCTGTAAAGAGTCCAAGAGTTAAAATACAGAAGCAAAGCAAGGATGAGACGAATGCTGCTCATGTTTCTATTCACATTGAAACCATTTACATCTCAGCACTCGAAGTCCGTATCAGTTACCCACAGACTAGAGGATGTACTAGCACATAGTAACTCACAAGCATGAATACACACCTGGGAAAACCAAACAAAAGTTGCAACACAGATACACACAAACAGACTTTGACCCTAACCTCAGATACAATCAAGAGCTGTTTAGCATAACTGCTCAGATGAGCATGTATAGACTTCATATCCAAATACACAGCTACAACCAGTGAAGCTTATAAAGTAGTAATTAGCTTTTCCAATGTTAACTTTCTAGAAGCAGCCTTGAAGTTTCACACCCTTCCTTGGCTCCTGAGCAGCTTTATTTCCAAGTTTTCTTTGTCACAAGATTGGCACCTGCAGTGCTCCATGGCTCAGGCAGACAGAAAACCCTCTATTTCTATCTGAACCAGGCTTCTAGTTATCAACAGATAAAAGTCAGTGAAATTGGATTTTTTTTTTTCCTAAAATAATGCACCACACAAAGTTTCCAGTCCTGGAAACACAGTTCACAAGGCCAAATATAAGCATGAGTGGTTCCCCTGAAGTGAAGGAAGTTACGTGCTGTTTTCAGCCTGTGCCTCAAGGCTCTGTGGCCTCAGGGTCACAGACCTTTGCTGCTATCAGTATCACAGAATCACAGAATCGTATGGGTTGGGAAGGACCTCAAGAGATCATTGGGTCCAACACCGA
>VZTU01003605.1:57652-77892 GCA_013400835.1 Zapornia atra | reverse complement strand
AGCCATTGCCCCTTGTCCCATCCCCATGCAAAGGCAGTTCTCACCCTCATTTCAGTCTTTCCTCCTGCACCGCTTCTTCAGCTGTGCTGACCCATTGCAGAGCTGTGGAGCTGAAGGAGCAAGCTGGCTTTAAATCAACTCTGCCCAGCAGAAAGGCTGTATGACAACCTGGACCTGTGGTGCCCAGTGAGAAAGCAAGTGAGAAGGGCCTTTTACCCATCCTTTCTCTCTGACAGAGGCTGCCAACCAAAGATCAGAAAACCTGACCTGTTCTTTACAAACCGCTGCTCACAACCCAGCCTACTGCAGTAAGACAAAATACACTGAGTGAACATGGCGGTGGTTCAAGGGGACCTCCTGGCAGTTTTTCACTCACTCTCAAAGTACCATTTGTTCCCCAGGACAGGAAGGGCCAGCAGCTGGGGCCAGCACACAGAGCACTATGGGGCATTGCCAACTGCCAGTTAAAGCTTTATGGTTTCACTAGATCAAGCTCGCTGGCCAGTACTTCACCAAGGCTGCAACCAAGAGAGTCTAGTTCATCAGCACAACTGACAGGATTGAGGAGACACTAGTGCTGAGTTGTTTGCTTGGGAGAGACATGTGACTTGTCCATCTGCATGAAAAACATACGCTAAGGTCTCTTAATGAGGACTACATTCAATAACTGATAAGAGAACAGATTGCTGTTTTACCTCTTCCATGATAATCCAGGCAGATTGTTGAGTAAAGATGGGTCAATTGCAAGTATTTTCATTTCTGTTTTTTGCAGTTCTTCTGAAAACTGACAAAAGAAACACAGCGAAACCCCAATAAAAGAGTTGCTGGCTTTTGCATTTGAAAATTACTTTAGTCTGCCTTTGGGATGATGAACTTTCTCACACATTTGATTGATGTAACTAGCTTAACTGATTAATCACTTTGCCTCCTAGCAGTTCCTTCCTGCTTATATCCAAGGAAACAGTCAATTAGGACTATAATTAATTCTTCCTCTCATGATGGGGTAAATTTGGAAGGTTGTGACCACATGAATGCAGGCAGTGCAGCTGGTTAATCTGCAACCCTGAGCCTCATGCTCCTAATGAACAAACTACAGCTCTTGTACTTCAAACAACAGACAAAACACCCAAATCCTCTACAGTCTGTTTGGATGCCTACAAAATAGCACATGGAGGAAACGCAACATTTAATCAGGCAGTTGCACTGAGAAACTATGAATGTGCTTTTATGTCAAAGCTGCATCAATGGGCAGCTCAACAGAAACCATCAGAAACTACAAGACAAAATACTGGAAACTGTAAACCACGATTAAGCACATTGAACAGTTGGCCACGCACAGCCAGAGAAATAGGATAAAAATTATTAGCACAAAGATAACAATGAAAAACCTTACATGGATATAATGCAGATTCTCCATCACAACTTTTAAGCCAGTATTTCTTCCAAAACAAGAACCACCGTGACAATAGATCCTGAAAAGCAGAAATTAATTCAGGGAAACCGCAGCCAGAGGCTTTTGAAAAGTCAGGCTACACAGCTACCACATGGCTTTCTCACCCTCAAGTAGAAGTGTTGAGGCAACATCTAAGGAAGAATTCAGAGAATATTTTAGTAGGTTGACTGCACTTTTATAATTTCCAATGATTTATCTGCAATACAGTTCAGTAGCATTGACCTCCTCCTCCTCCAAGGTATACTGGATCTGGAGTTTATTACATTAATTTTGTGAAGCAGTTTTTGGAAACATGTTCTAAGCATCTTACAAGTATTCTGGTTGGTCCAATCGTGTGAAATTTATAATACTTCAAATTATTTAATATATTTTTACACTGAGGCAGATGAGCAAACTAGTGGGAATAAGCCCATGAGACAAGCAAGCTAAAAAAGATGCCTTAATGAAAGATTTTTTGAATGAACAAAGAGGTGATACGGAGTTCCACATACGCAAATTTACTCTCAGATTTACAGATCTGGATCAGACTTCAGGCTGAGAGGTTTGGTTTCCTGTCCAGATCAGCTGCAGATCAATTTCACAAAAAGACCACAATTCAGGAGAAAGATATGAAAAATCTAAACCTCCGGTTTGCTTCAGCCTTAAAATAGGCTGAATTTACATTTAATTTGGGTCTGTACTTGACTGCTTGGAGCATTCCAAATGGAAATCTCTTTATTAACTTGATCCAAGTCGGCATTACCTCCAGTCACTCAGCTCCATCCCCCTCCTTTTTTTTTTCTTCTTTGAAGTTCCAGCAAAAGGAAAAATTGCTAACAAAGGTGCTGAGTACCATCACTGTTCCCTATTGCTCATATTATTTACATGGAAACAGCAAATGGGTACTTAAAATAATGATAATAGTAGGTTGGTAATTTGATCACAGATTCCAGATGATTTCCAATTTTTAGGGCTTTAACCACAATAAAGTTTGATTTATTACATTTTCTCTATTTATTGTACCATGAATGGAATAAAACTGTGTCATAAAGGAGCAGCAAAGTAAGAGAACAATGACCTTTTATTACCCTGCATGTGTATAAATATGTGCACCCAGAAAAGCACTAGATGTACTTTTAATTAAAATCCAAAATGTTTCTTTTCAATCAAATAATATTTTAACTGATCGCTCTGAAAAAACATGTTCAGTTAATGCCTCCCACCCCCCCACCCCACCCCCCATTAACCAAACAGATGTCCCAGTGAAATTTGCCATTATTCTTTCCAGGAGGAGATCAGTTATGATTTTTCCAATAACTTTAACAGAATTAATTCCAATTCTGTTTTCCTGGACAACATACTAGGAAAAAATGGGAAACTGCTTTCCCAAACATTTCTTATGAGGAAAATACCATTAAATCAATCCTCATTGATACTGCAGCACCAGGTTGAGCAGGCAAGCACCATTTTCTGCACGCTATTCTACTCAATTAATTTGTTCTTTATCTTTTAGGTGATTTTAGGTGACTGCAAAGATTACAGTTATAGTAAGGTATCATACAAAAGATACTATATAACAGCTAGGTGGCCACAAATACAAATCTATTTGTATTCCTAAACAAAAGAGTGTTTCTGTGTCCAGTGAGTTTGTAGTATTTCAATATGACTGCTCCCCAACTTTCCTGTCTGTATTTTCCTGTGTGTTCCTAAAAACATGGGAAGCATCCTGTTGAACTCTTCACTGTTTTTAGGTTTTGATCTCCGAACTGAATTTGTAAATGACTACAAATTTGTCTGTTTTCCATGTAGGACAAGTCCTACAGCTGTACACAGAACTGGTAGGGAAAAAAACCCCACCAAAACAACAAAACCAACAAAGAGTGAAACTTCAGAATTNTGGGGTGGGGAGAGAGGGTCAAAGTAAATCAATAGTTTATCAGGATTTTTGTCAAGAACCAACGCGAGATGCGTTGGAGACATTCTAGTATCAACCTAAACACCTTAGAAAATTAAGATATTCTACTAATAGGTGGCTGAGACAGATGTAGGCTTGGAGCCTAGCAATTGGTTCCTGATTCTATTGGCACTTAGAAATAAAGGAAGCCTATCTCCTATCACGAAGCCATGCAAACAGGAAGCCTGCTGCACTGATCACTGTTCCAAGACACTGATCTAACAGAGAAGGTTCCATAGCTTGGGAAGAAAAGCCTGGACCAGAGCTCTTAACAATTACTTGAAAAACCACCTTCTTAGAGCAGCCTCCTGTATTATCCCACACTGTTGGAGAGATCATTTCCGTTTCGTTTAGTTATGTACATTGTCAGGTGGCTGGAAAAAAGGAAAATCTGATTGTAAATGTTCCTGCCCCAACAATCCCCCATGAGTATTCGGTACACTATTTCTGTTCTCAAAGTTACATCCACTGAAAGAGCTCTAAGGTCTCTGAAAAAAAATGTTTCTGTAAAGTGTCTGATGGGCTACTGCCACTTTGAGGACCAAAACATCCACAAAGAATCTTGATGTCCAAGGGGAAGGAATCATGGGGTTTTATGCATTCATATTTGTTTTACAGTGTAAACAAAGTTTTTAAATCTCCAGCGTATTTCCTTCATCCCGTTTCACAGACTTTATGCTCTTTTCACAGTGTCTGACTTAGGACAAGAAAAAGCATTTCCAACACTATGTTGATAAATATTTACTTGCCTAATGAGAAAAGTACAGGACAATCTGGTTGTGCAGTTCTACAACAGCTCATCTAAGATGCAAAAAGTTTCTTCTTTGCAGGAGGTTTTCATAGAACAAACAACACAAATTACACTGTGTGGTTTCTGTGTGGATTATAGTGTTCCCAAGCCCTTAGAAACATAAATGTGAAATAGTATGTCCTCGTTACAGAATCCCTCCCCATCACTGTAGTACTAAGTGTTCTCGCCATGTTTTAATGTCTTCCCACTTCCTCCTTGAGTTGTCAAGATTATTATTCCCATTTTCACCTGGACAACTGGAGTACAGAATGGCTAAGGACTGTATCTAAATGGGTTTTGCTGGCAAAACTATGTCCATTGGGTAAAATCTCTAACACAGATGTGTCTTCAGTACAGACCTAATCCATCTACAATCTGTTCCTTTAAGGACATAATTTCCTTCCCAAAGAGGAGCTGAAAGTAGTAAGGGCAGGGGTGGGGGGGTGTTATGATCCAAATACAAAGTTCCTCTCTAAGAGTGCTTTGCACTGACAGCCCAGACTGCATACCAGTGGACCCCAGGGACTTAACCAAAACCACACACCCTGCTTTGTCACAGGCACCTCATTTAACTGAGGTCTAATAAATAATAGATTAAAGCCCTGGCTGTGATATCGTCTCCTCTCTTGCTGTGATTCTTGTAAAATTGTACAAAAAAATTTTTTTTTAAATGAAAATGGTTTCTTTATGAAAGCAGATACAAAGACTTACAAATAAAAATAAAAATTCAAAGCATTAGAGCAGGACTTTGCTCAGAGGATTTCTGCTAATGGCCAAGGCACGCTCTGCAGTGAGCACTGCAGGCATCTCCACAGCAGCTGGAGGAGATGCGAGCACCCTGCTCCCACGCAGCACGTGGGAGTAACCTGGGGTCTGCAGGGTGCTGGGGGGCTTCAGAGGTTCCTCTGCTCTACATGACCCAAGACCAGGGCTGCAGCCAGGATACTCAAGAACAAAGACTACAGGGCATACTGCACAACTCCCTTCTGTACAGGGACCATCATCCAATGCTGGCTTCAATTTCATGGATTAGGGCAATGCAACAGTGGTGTTCCTGAAATAGTTTTGACTTTGACTCTTAGGTGTCCTTAAGTTCCAAGATTTTAACTGATTCTTTTTTTAAGTGCTTATGCACGCAAATGAGAAGGGTCTGATAGGAAATGTTCATCACAAACATCAGCAGCTGCTACCCAGAGATGGTACTGATATGGAGACAGCTGGGTACACATTTCTGCGGTCATTTCCTTGATGAATAGAGAGTGCACTGTTGCACATAAAAATGGCATTGTCAAGTCTCTCTGAAAACACTTTAGGTTCAATCCTGATGTAGATGACTAAGACTTATCTTTACGACTCCAAAAATCTGTCAATCCTTGTCCTGCTGACATTTCACTTCAAGGAAGACAATAGCTTTCTCCAGCAGGTCTCAAACCTCTAAGAAACGCATCTGATGCTGCAGAAGGTCACAACTGCCATGCCACTTAAGGGCACAGAGAAGAGAAGTTTTAAGAAGGATATGGGTTCAGCCAGCTAGGTCCTTGTTCCAGCAGGAGCCAGAAAAACATGTCGCAAGCCCTCTGGGAAAACTGAACTGTGAGTGCTCTGGGCAGGCAATCCAGAAAGGTCAGAAAAGCAATGTATGAGAGGAAATCTTCTCCTCAAAGGCCAACAGGGAAAGGGGCAAAATGTGGGCATGCCAAAGCCTGGTCCTGAAATGTCATTAGTCAAGAGGAAGTTAATGACTTTTTCCCTTATCCACAGGATGTGTTTTCCCCCCATAAGCTATCATTTAAAGACTCAACTAGTACTAACTAAGCACGCTATTAGCTGTTTATATTTAATAATACAGGAACAGAACTACAGTCCTGGCCTTGCCAGGCCTCTTGATTAAGGGCAGCATTGTAACCAACAGTGCCTTTGGCACTTTGACAGTGTCAGGAGGTTAGTGCAAATTTCTGACAGGATTTGTACATCAGTGCTTTGCTGAATCATTGACCAACCATTCAATAAATAGATTAAAATTCCTGTGGTTTCAGAAATAAATTAGCAAAATTATGACATTTTCTTGCAAGGTATTTCCCCCAACCTTTAGTGTGGTAAAGGGCGGCACAGCAGCTGCAAATCTTGGACAGTTGAATTTCTCCATTGTATCAGCAACATTCAGTAACTGATATGTGGGGGCCCCAATCAAAAACCACCCAAGAATGACCGATACACCAGAATCCCACAGCACAGAGGGAAACTGTCAGTAATACAGAGAGCTGATGGAAAACTCAAAGGCACTACTAAATGAATCAAGGTCAGCAAAAAAGAAAGATCTCAGAGCAAGGACACACCAATTTCTTTCTGTAGAAACCACATTTACACCCCATACCGGGGTTTGGGCACTTAAATCAGTTATGACTGCCACAGCCCCGAAAAAACAAAACCAAACAAAGAACCTGCCAACAACCCCACAAAACCAACAATCCCAGCTATGCAAAATTCAGAAGATACCACCTGCACTAACCAACTACAAACTTTTAAAGGTTGTAAAAATACAGAAGCAGAGAAAGCAATACCAAAACCTAGGAAAACTGTTTTCCAAGGTTACTTCCAGCGAGAAGAATGAGACCGTGGAAGAGGCCTCAGTGCTTGGGACAGGTTGAACTGAGTTGGACAGAGCACTGGAAAAGCACGCTGCAGGGAAATTCTGAAACCAGACGCCTTCAAAGGTCCTTTCCATCAGCAACATTTGTTATTCTATGATTATTCTATAACAGGTCTAATTTGTTATACAATTATATAGTTTCCACATTTTCACTAAAACAAGGCTGAGATATTTGTCACTGCAAAGCTTCTTCCAACAGGCAAACCACAGTAGCGCAAAGAAACAAGATAAAACAGTCAGATGTCAGAGCTCTCCTGCTGAGTGCTTTAGTCTTGAGCGCTCCGTTTAGCAACACGAAGATGTTTATGCTGGCTGCAAGAGGACTTCAAATGGCTTGTCTACAGAAATTACTTTAGAGGAATATTATACATGACATCATCCAACTACATTAAGTCAGTTCAATTACTGCTAATCAACTTAGAATATATCTGTGTAGTTATTTTTAGAGGTTTTACTGAGGTTTATTAGGAGAACATATTCTAGCACTCCCCCTTATTAAGATGCCATGATGTTCAGCTATTTTGAAAAGGAAAATTTGATTTTTATGCTTTTTGCATAACAGTTTGACTTCTCAACAGTTTTATCCTTTCTTATACTCCTCAGGGTTAGTTTTTCTGAGGACAAATGTCCATTCATTAACAAAGAAAACACACTGGTTGCACAGAATTTAATTAGGGGAGAGACTACAGATTGCCAGGTGGAACTACCCAAGAATTTGCTTCTCCCTTCTCATCTGAAGGTCAAGGAAAACACTCAAAATCCTGACAGCATCCATTGCAGTTATGCTTCCTGTTTTCAGCGTTTAAAATTGTATCTATTACGCCAAAGACAGTCAATTTCCCAATAAATATGCTTTTACCTTTGGAATGATGGATCCTACTGGGAGAGGACACTGCTGCTTTGCTTTACTGAAGAGAAGCTTCAAGTTTCCATTTGTAACTTAGGCAGAGCAGCACCCTGCTCCAGAGCAAGGCACAAAGCCCAGTCCTTGGGCACTGGGACAGCTAAGGACATTCTCACTCTTTCCCTGCAGCTAACACTGTTCGTTGGTGTCCGGAACTCATCGGGGGGCTCTGTGCACCCTTTCCAGTACTGCGGGGTGGGCAGCTGTGCATGGAGCCTTGGCAGCACAGGCTCCGCACTACCCGCTGCTGTACAAAAGATATTTCGCAGCACATCGCTATGGCACTCTTCCACCATACAGCCACTACACAGGAAAACTCTTGTACTTTTGGGAGCAGAGAAGGGAAAACCTTTTCTAACCCCTCCAGTCTCCTCTCTCATTTTCTTTAAAGTAAGCATACTTTAAAGTCATCTGCTTACCTATTCCACAAGGATCTCCTGTTACCTCTCATGCAATAATAAATCAGGAGTGAATCCATAAAAATATTAAACTAATATTAGTGGAGTGAAAGCAAGTTAAAGAGAAGGCAAATTAAAAAAAAAAAACCAAAACCCAAAAACCTTCCCACTCCCTACTTCCACACTCTCTTTAGACTAGTTTTTATTACTTGACCAACTTTTTCTAAAGGTCTGTTTTGCTTTCTATACACATGTAACTCCCATTACTGACAGTGGAAATTATGTATGCACATCAGTAGCAAACCAGACTGCAGGATATTCAGCTCTCTAAGGTATCCATGTCCCTGTTACAGTCATGTTTCAGGAGAAAAGCCAACTGTATTTGGAATGCTGCCTTTAAACAAACACCATATTGCAATGGACACAAGTACTGCCTGATTCTTCCAAATGGAAGAATATCCGAGAAAGAATCCTACTTAAACCAGCAAAAGAGTAAATTAACAGCATTTACGTTTTTTCACCATTCCCACAATGTTGCTATGTCACACGTGATGAAGTTGGTAAGAAATACCTCTATAAGAGAACGTGAGAAGTGGTTAAAAATTTACAGCAATGCTTCAAAATAGCAAACAAGAAAACTATAATATTTATTTATTAGAACTAAGAGTGCTTTTCCATTCATAGACTACAAAAAGCTTTTACAATATCCAATCTCTACCACCATAAACTGGAGAAGGAAATAAAGGGTGAAATGGAAGGGATCTGGCCAAGAACTGAAAGGACAAGGAAACAATTTTTTCTAACTCCTCATCTGACATTTGGTCCACAGCAGACTGTCAAGCACTTCTTGATGAGCCCATATGATGCCCCCTCAGACACAAGAATCCCAGGAGATCATGTAGGTTTATTCTTTTCCACATAAAGAATCCTGATACACACAAGCTCAGACAGTGACCTGTTCGTTCAAGTTCTTCTTATTTTCCAAAGCATGAATCTCCCTCCCTTCAGATACCTACACTAATTTTCTTTTTAAGACATTTACATTCACGCAGCTTTTAAGTGTTCTCTACTTCTAAGGCTGAGTGAAAAATGCACATTAGCAGCATCATATTCATTGTTGTATGCCTTAAAATCAGAGGAAAGCACTTGATTTCCAGCAAGAGCACGTCTTTTCATTCCACTACTAATCACCTGACACCGCAGTGTTTTCCCTAAACCTCACAATGTTTTTATTAAGAAATTAAATCTAATCATGAACACAGTGATACGAACTTCAGCATTTTTACGCACCAACACTTGTCCTGCCAGGTTACATGCCATGGGATTATAAAAGCAATCATGGTTTCTAAAACTCTGTATTTCCTCAAAGAACTTACTTGCTCTCTTTGTACCAGATGCAATTCTGACAGGGTCTCAAAACCAACAGAAAAGGTGAAATTGAACTTCATGAGAGTTTTGCAGCTGAAATACACAAAGCTTGATCCTATCCAAAGTTATTTCACTTCTATCACTGGAGGAAAATTCGTAATAGACCTTAAGTTTCCTTTGAATACCTCTATTCAATAAAAACAGACCCGTATTAGCAGTGTATCAGAAGTCACAAATGCTAGTCTACACATTGCAGCTCCAGTCTCCTCCTTTAATCTTCTCTGACTCATATGTATCTCTATGTACCAGGTTGCATTTGTCCCCATGTTTTTCTTGGTAACACAAACATCTCAAAGACCCTGGCCTGAAAATTGCTCTATAAATACCCAGAGCATCAGTTTCACTTACAGAAGTGATTAATTGAATAATCTCAGCTGTTACTACCTCGAATAGGAAACAAAATGTCACTCAGCAAGCCATAAATCATGAAAGCTGCCAATAAAAAGCACCTGAACCATACTAAAAATCAAGAGGTATGCAAGCTTATGATCAGAAAAAAAACCCCATCACCTTGCAACAAAAATACACTTTTCAGAAAATAGCCAACTTTATGCAAAATATCCTTGCCTTATTTATCCTAAAATGGATTATAACTTTGTGGATACAAGCAGTCATCGATTTTTAAAAGAATTTTTCATTTATTTTTAAAGAGTGGGAGGGGGAGGAGTCATAAGGATTGATCCAAGCCCTCTGAAGGCAGCAGAGCTTGTCGTAATGTTTGGACAAAATTTAGCCATTCACCAAAAAGTTTATCATATTTCCTATTAGTTCATTTATTTATTCCTTAATCATTTAACATACTGTCATCAAAGAACTGATTGATTCTCAAGTAATATATTAAGGAATAAGTGAACCTAATTAATTAATTTAGTAAAATTTACTACTAATGGAAATTAATCTATCATAACACTATTAATTTCTTCAAACACACTGTCAATTAGCTTGTAAAGAAATAGTGGAAGGTAAAAGCAGCTTTGCTGGGCTATTGTATTGTTTTCCATAAGGCATTTGTTAAACAGTCCAGGTATATTGTGATAATGGTTTTCACTGTCAATCTGTTTATTTCACCAGTGCTTTTTTCTCTATTAAAGCCCTTTTGTGTGTGGTAGCATAGGAACTAAGACCACCTTGGTAAGTCAACTCCTACTCTTGCTTTACAATGAATTTAGAGGGATGGCACTGAGTATTGCTTTATTTATCTTTGACAGAGCCAGTAGAGGGAGAAATGTATAGCATGTTAAAATATACATTTTAACACACAAGCTATCACGGTTTTTTACTTTTTCACAGTACAAATGATACACAAAACCCATTATGGATCTAGCAGGTTTTTTTAATAAATCAAACATCCTGATGAAGCAAGGTATCTTAAGTTGCATTGTACTCAGGAAATTAAAAATGGTTCATGGTGCACGATACGTATCAGGAGTTGTGAGTAATTATAATAATAGCCTAGCAGAAACAATCTACTTCAGAATTTTTATAGTATTTGTGACTATCAGACCTAAAAGCTGCCTAAGTAAATTCCTTCTATACTCAAAAGATTAAGAATGGCTGTAATCTGAGAAAGGGTCGCTCTCCTTAAATTCATCTTGGACATGTCATTTCCTAAGATTTTTAGGAGCGTTTTGAGTGGGTTTCTCCAGTCCAAAAGCAGTCTTTTCACAGCTAAGCTTCCTCATGAGCAAGCAACCTAATTCTGAATTTGCACATGCTTCACTCTAGGTCTTGCAAGATGCCTTGCTCCAGAAGAGTCAAGAAAATCAAAGGGCAACGTTCTTGATCTAGACCAAGTCCAAACCTAGCTGGAATGCCTTCTTGATCCCGCTCCCATATTTGCAGTAAATAACATAATTTCTCTGAGGCAACTAGTGTCAACAGCAACAATTTGGCTGTCAAACAAAACAATTAGCTTTTGCAGATCGGAAGCAAACCCAGGTGATGAACAAGGGAGTACGGATGGAACTGTGGTACGAAGAGAGCTAGATACAGCTTGTTTCTAAAAAAAAATTACCTCTCTGAAATATCCTTCTATGGCTTGTTATTGCATTCATTTTTCTTGTTTCTTTGCTGCAGCTGTCTTTTAAAAGAAAATTAAGAAAAGCAAACACAGGTGTTTACTCAAGGATCAATTCACCTGCTGTTCCACTGCTCCACCTGCCCCTGCCATCTCACTACCTGGTCCAGCCGTACAGCTGGGATGACTCATCTCTGCATGAGTACATTTTGAAATGATGTATTTTCAGGGGGTTGTTTCTGCAAAAGGAGAAGGAAGGATAAAAACCTTTCCTTAATGCCACATCACTTACCTATTTTGATTTTTTTTTTTAAGCAGAAAAAGCACAGTGGTTGAATCCTTCAGGATTCTGAATGCCAGGCTAATGTGCAATTCACCCCTTCATAATGAAAGGCATCATAATTCAAGGGCATCTGCATCACCCTCCTCCAGATAACAATTTACAGAAGCAGTGAAAGGGAAAGAGCTTTCAAAGTTTGTTGCAAAATTTCAGATCTGTGTTTGAACAGAGTTGATGGATTTCCAGAAGCAGAGTGGAGTGATCTGCTTTGAATTAGCCATTATCTTTTACATCCCTCCATGTTTCCTGTCATCACAAAAGAAGATGAGTTACCCTTTAACTTACTGTAGAATAATCTCTGACTACCAGCAAAGGGGTAGTTAATGCTATTGGCAAGGATGATTTAGGAGACTATTTCAAAGCTCAGTTAAGTATAAAAACAGAAGTCGTACTAAAGCAGCTCCATTCATTCCGCACACTGAGTGTGAGGGAAGCAGGGCTTAATACCACAGCTGGTGGAGATGCAGCAGTATGATGAGAAACGGTAGTTTCTCACCTTCTCACTTGACAACTGTTGCTAAAAATATAATATATAACGCATGACATCAGTGCCCAGAACCATCCTTGACCAGATCTGACAGGTCTAAGTGTACAAAGAGGAAATCCTTACCTTACAGATCAAGCACATTGATCCTTACTTTACAGATTTCTTATTTAAACAAAGTAGCCTGACAGCTGCAGACAGACCAGACAAACCTTTAGTATTCAAGAAGAAAGCTTGCTTCTGAATTTATTTGTTAACATATTTTAAAACCTATTATAATTCAATTTTCCATTATTTCAGAAAGTTGCTTTACGTTCTGTGCCCCAAGAATATCAGCAAACAAATGCCCTCAAGTAATTTGATAGAAGTTTTTGGTTGCTTGGATTTTTTTTCTTTGATTGGCTTATTCTTACATCATTAAATGTGTATACTTAAGTTTTTCCCATGCAAAACCAAGCCTTGCCCAGAAAAAAGGGGCAGCTACGTATCAAAAATTGTGTTATGAAATATCATCACCAACACCAGGGCTTCCCAGCATTTTATACCACTGTACATCCCTTGATCCCCATACCCACTTCTATGACAATATACAAGTTTATCATCAAGGTTTTAATTGCAATCACTACTGAAATAGTTGTCTGATATAGCTTCTTGGATCTTCACTATGGCTGACAGACCCTCAGGAGCATGAAGACCACAGTTCAAGAACCAGTGATCAAAATCTGGCACATTTTTTCCTGAATATTCAGCTGCCTGAGGCACAACACACAAACACTGACACTGAAAGAACATCACCGTCAGTGTATCATGTTCTGAACTGAACCATAATTCAAGAACTACCATTCCAGAGAGTAAAACGAAATGAACTTGCTTACCAATGTACTTGACAATTTAAATCTTAATTTTATAATGATAAATCCAGACTCCTGCAAATGCAAAGCACCTTAAACACACCTGATTCACCTCCAGCATTTTCAAAATAACAGTAACATTAGTGACACAAAATCAGCAAAACAGTCCATATGACACATTTAATTTCTAGTGTACTCATTTTATGTCAGTCTGCAATCCCCTGCTTCAGATATTACCATATAAGATCTTGCTACTGTAAAACAACCATAGGTATTTAAAACAGGCACTGCAAAATTTCTGTGTCTAACTCCATCGGTAGCATCGGCTAAGGACTTTAAGACCCTGTTAAATATTCATATAATTCTCGCAGTGATCATGATGTCCATCACTGGCCATTCGTTTCCCACAACTATCCAAACTGGTAATCTGTTTATCTAAATAGCTCTACCAAAACCATCAGCAGTGAGAGTTGCCAATGACCACATTTAAATGACTTTTTAAGACTTCAGTGTTAAGGTCTCATTGAGATAAATGAAGCAATCCTTCCCTTCTACAGCTTTTATTCCAAAGTAATTTGCAAGCTCTGGAAGTTGCCACCAAGTTTGTGTCTCATTAATTGATGTCAGGAAAAGTTACCACAGCAGAAGGAACAGAAGAAACTAGTCTCCATGTGCTCTCCAGAAGCAAGTATAGCATCAGCAAAAGAAAAAAACCACCATATTAATAATAGTGGCAATTTCATTCTTGTCTTAAGAATATTACAGTCTACAGGTTACCCAAAATCTAGGGTGGGGAAAACATCTCAACAATCTTCATTAGGCGATGCTAGAAAAGACTGATGCCACTAAATGGACTGGTGAACCATTACGTGAAAATCTTGCCCACTCTGCTTTTGACAGTACTTTCTGCATTGTCAGTGGTGTGTTTTCCTGGGTAGAGGGAAATATTGATCTGACGTTAGCAACATAAAAGAAACATGCATTTTAACACCAACTGTGCTGGAATTTCTCCAAGCAAGTAAAATACATGCATAAGCTGGAGAGTAGTACTTGGAATAATCTGTAAATTTTTTTAATTATTAATTGATTTTCTGATTGTCAACTGTTGGTTTTAAGCTCATTCTTTCAAAGCAGGGCTACATTTGGGAGCTTTGGTCTACCCTAACTATGTACAGACTTCTAACAGAAAAGGCTACAGGCATGGTCTCTGCACAAATGTCGGTGTTGTTAACAGTTGAGGCAGTATACTCCGTGATACATGGGTGTATCTGCACCTATTGTCTCTGAGATCTAAGGGCAGTTGTAATTAAAGTTGCTGAAAGGAGGTGTCTGTTGTGAGAAGGGAAAGATGAGGCTTCTGCAGTTTCTCCGAGTCAACTCTGTGACAATAATGTTCCTTCCTATCTTTTTAATTAATGAAAAAAGAGTTAAGGCTCAAGGCTTTCATTCTATTGTGAGACTGATGGTGCTCACAACCTGTTCAAAAGCTAGATGGGAATAAATAAAATCCAAACAAAACATTCCTCCCAGACACAAATCACATGTCTAAAAAAAAAATCACAGATGATGTGACAGCATCTGCACTCTTTACCAGGATGTTTGGAAAGGTAATCACATAGCCCAGTGCAATTTCATTTTCAACAGCAGCTCCACACATTTGTAGGTTTCTGTCCAAATGCCAGAAAAGGTGACAGGGTAACGATTCTGCTTTAAATCAAGACTAACTAGGATTGAATTCAGTGCTTGGAAATGAGGAATAATAGTCTCTTTCTTCTTCATAATGATTTCCTGCCTCTATCTTGCATTCAGAATGGGATACCACCTATTGTTATGCCATGCTGGCACACATAGGGTAAACTAAAATCTTCACAGACTAAGAAATAGGATAACATTATAGGATTGCACCATATCACCCCCTAGTTTTATTTTGTGACCTCCCTTGGCCCCCCAACACCGTATCAGTTCCTTCCATGACACCGGTACTGCCAACCAGCAGCAGTTAAGTAGCTCATGCCCCAAACTCCATTTTAAATTTAGCACACTTAAACATAAACACTTAATTTGAAAATGTTGTGGAGTTACAATGAATGCATTGTTACAGTGAAAGATACTAACCAACAACGAAAAAATAACAGCTGCAGTTCTTCAAAAATTGAAACATAGCAAAGTATTGCTTTTATCAAAGTGAAAACCAGAGAAGCGTTCTCAGCAGCAGATGTCAAAGACAAATAAATGGTCCTGGCAATTGCAATTTAGGATTCAGAGTGGAAAATATTGACAGTAGAGTTATAATCCCAGCACTGTTTTTTTCATGGTCTTTCTGCAATCATTAAATTCTCATTTAATAAGAACTGCCTAGCAAACTATAAATCCAGTTTAAGTCTTAAGAAAATGGATCTTCAAATCCCATGTCTACTTCCACAAATACTGTCACTCCTATGTATTTCCCTTTCTGCCTGAAGAAAACAGCACTCCCTCTATGCTTCTGGGTGACAAGGTTAGGCCGTACATATATAGACTTTTTCAAGGCTCTAATTAGAAATGCTCAGTGCCAGTGTGAGGTCCCCAACTCATCGCCTGGGATTTGAGAGCGCTAAGCACAGTATTAGAACTTGATTTTTAGAAAGACAAAGACCACTACATATTGAGTATGGCCCTGGGGATATTCTGGAAACTAGAAACTCATCTCGACATCAAAAGCAACTTGCTCCTGTCTATTCAGCTGTTGACGATTAACAGTATATTGTGATATCAACTCCCAGATTGCATTGACCACAGATTCAAGTTATCATGATCTTTTAAAGTACCCTGATTGATCAAATACCAGGCATTAACCAGCAGGCATACAAGGGCTCCATTTGTCCTATTTCTTACACCCTAAGGACAAAACCGTAACAAGTCAAAAGTTTCCAACAAAGGTCTTATAATTCACCCAAGATAGGACTGATTATACAAAAGCAACATCAATACACCTCTGTCCCACCTGTTCTTAAGATAGTCCCAGTGACAGAAATCCCACAGGGACTGCAGACAACTGATTCCTGTATAATACTTCTGCATAAAATGAAAAAAAAAAAATTCCGTGCTTTCTCAGTTGTCTTTGTGAATAAATATTGCAAATCATTTCTATTTTTCTTCAAAACCAGCATTTCCTAAATTTCTTGTTATTATCCTCTGTTCCAAGAACTATGAAGATCAAAACCGGATACTGCCTAGTCATCAGGAACAAATAGGCCACTGGGCCAGATGGACTTCTAGTGTGAGTCCTTGTGGTAATTCTTACAACACAGCTACCACGGATTAATGGAGGAAGAAAAAAAGAAAAACAAAGTGTTTTGTCAGAGGGCGTTTTTAGAGCAATAGAATATTTTTATAAAATCCTTATTACTCTGACAAATGCAGTACGATGTTAAAACTAAACTGAATTCAATATTACCAAACTAAATACTTAAATAATGTTCCTTTCCCTTATTGTGTCCTAGAAATTGTGCTGTGGGCAAAAATATTCTGAAAAGTTAGAGACTTCTATAGTATACTTTCTTCTAAATTGCTTTCTAGTTATCAGGTAAGTAAGCTGACAATGTGATGATGCCAAGATTTCCTGTACAAAGGACAATTTGTTTGATAAAGAGAAATATTCCCAACTAACTACATGATACCAGTTATTGGAAAAATTATTAAAATGCAAACAAAAATAGTCTGTGACAGCCAATTAAAAAAGGAGGAGGAGACGGGGATACAGCAAGTAGTAAAACCTTATGGTTTCTATTCTTATTTTCTTTAGGCATTTACTGTCCTGAAACCCAATTTTAATTTCAAATTTTATTAGACTACAATCTAAGAATGGAAAGAGTTAAAGACAGACCCTTTCCCTAACAATAATAGGCTCACTTAAATACATCAATATAACAAGAAAAAAAGTAATTTAAAAAACGTTTCCCTTTTTGACAGAGGTTTTATGGGTGAACTATCAGTCTTAAAGATGATCCTGCTTGTTGTTGAATTTACAGAAATTAAGATTTTATAGTTTGGATTCTTTTATCTCTCTTCTTTAAATACAAAAGAATCTGGAAAGTCTATATTATAAACTCTATCAAAAAATCCTTGGCAAAGCAATTTAGGACAACAGATCTTCACAAAGGCAAAAGTTTATCAAAGCAATAAAACTGTTTAAAAAGCTTTCTCATTCAGAGCACATCAGCAATGCTGAATTTAATTACGCAGTAAAATTTCTATTACAGCTACATTGTGTCCTCCCCCCNTCTTTTCAACAGTGCAGAATTTAAACATTCCCATTGCTTTTTTGGTTTCATAATTGGGATGAGCCATTGTACCAAAACAATCATCTTAATTCCTTTTTATTTCCCTCACATCCACAGGCTCAACTACAAGACCTCTACCCTGAATAGCTCAAAAGCAGTAACAGGCAACCATAGTTTTTTTAGATTTGTTTCTGTCTTTCTCTCGAAAGACACTGTGGCTATCAAAATACAAAGGGGTACCTAGTACATAACTCCCAGTTCAACAGCAACACAAGTGTGCCAACGTAGCAGAGCACCAGGAACCACTGCCCAAAGTCTTCAGTTCAAGGAAACAACAGGCCTATAGAAAGTTTCAAGGGCAGTTCTTACCTCATAAGTAAACAGATATATACTCATACACATAGAGGAAACTTTTTTATGCTGTCAGTGAAAAGTATCTCAAATGTGTATCTTGGCCACATTGAGAAGATGCTCAGGAGCACTGTATCTAACCCTCAGGTGACAAGGCAGGCCAAAGATATCCAAATTAGCTTAGCACTGCAAACTAAGGCAATGTGAAGCTCAGTGCACACTAACCTCACCTACATCCTGAATAATGGAATGCTAACCTCACCTACATCCCTAATAATGGAACATCCTGCTTCCAAACTAGACAGGTCTTTGTATTCTGCAGGCAGCAAAACACATTTGAGATGTCACATGCATTTCATTGCCATGACGATTGTCAGTCTAGGAACCCATCAAGAAAGGGAAACTTTACAGCAAAGGGTGGTAAAGGGAAATTTGGCACCTCAACATACTGCCACAGTTTTAACTTTGGAAATTTCTGCACAATTCTTTACTGGGCTTTGATTCAGCAATCCAGGCCTAAAATGCTTTGCTGACTCAGGATAAACATGAGCACATGCCTAAGTAGTTCAGAGATGTAAGAAGGCTCTGTTAAAGCACTTGACAAAATTATGTTCTACTGGAGGTGCTAAAGCAGCACATAGCTGTTGTTAATAATGTGTCTTGGATACTTTCTCCAGAGGGCCTGTCAGAACTTCGTAATTATCACAGTGCAATTTCACATGGCAGTAACAAAACAGCCAATGCCCTACTCCCAATTTGGATTTTTAGGGTTTGGGATTTTTTTTTTCCTGGAAAAAAAACTTATTTTCCTAGAAAAATCAAAAGTCTAAGACTTTTTCTGATGAAGGTTTGTGCATCCTCTCCTTTCCCCTCCTGTTATTTAGATTTCACGAAAAGCACTCTCTTTTCTTAGTCTTGCAGACCACAAAGCAATGGCAATACAATTTAGAAATATTTTCATACAATTTGCCAGTGTTTGTTTCTAGTCTTCGTGGAAAGAAAGCTGATTACAGCCCTAGAGTACATGCACATTTCAAATCCCCTCCTACTTTGAGATGACCGACTGTCATAAATGTATGTATTAATCATTCTATACTGGGTATTCCCGTCCAAATGGACATAATTCATTTCATATGAAAAGCAAGATCAGCCGTTTAAAGCCACAGATGACTGTTAGGGGCTAAATTTCAGTAGGCCATAACTTTTCTGTGACTTTACGTTCCACTTCATTTGTATTAACTTGAATGCTTCTCCCCTCCCTCTTGCTGCTGTGCAAAACATCAGAAACACAAAGAGCTACTTTCAAACCAATAGGTAATTTTTGAGGAACACAGTGGTAGGGGATGGAAAAGATAACCTAGGGAATCAAATCCATTCACACCCATGCTTTGTAAACCATTCATATTTCTTACATCCTCCTTTCTCTTTGCACAGAAATACTTTTAAATGCCTACTCTAGAGAACAGGATCTGGAAAGCCACCTTACCAACCAAGGCAAAAAAAATCCAGACACCAATCAGCACAGAAGTATCCTCTTAGAGGAGTCAAAAAGAGCTGCTCTGCAACATCCTTCTTAGGGACCAACCTAAACGGCTCATCTCCTGATGTACAAACAGTGCAATAAAGAACTACCCAAAATTATGCATCTACTCTTCACAAAACCAGAAAAACTTCTCAGTGTCTATAAGCCACTGGGAGAACAGTGACAGTATCATCTGTCACTGCTATTCCAAAGCTGAGTTGGAGGACTACTGGATGCCTGCTCTAATTCAGCGGCAAAACTAGTCCTTAAAGGTTGTCTGGCCTACTGATGTCAATATATGTTGTGCTGGTTTTGCACATGAAAAGAACAGATAATGGAACTATTTGTATCAGAAAACTTGGTGTCTCTGAATTAGGAGAAAAACTTAGATTTAATTTTATTATCTGAGAGCAAAATTTGTCTCGCTTAGAAGCCATAATGGACACTAAAAAAACACCCATTACAGCAACACAAGCAACTTTGTTATACCAGTCAAATATAATGTTTAATTAGTTTTCTAAATGCACACACTGAAAAGCCATTAGACAACCATTAGGAGTAATATATCCATTTTCGTTTTACAATCACCTGATTTAGTTAGGCAAATTTCTAAAGTCATTCAGTCAAACAACATTTGTTTTTGGCATTCTTATCCCAGCAAAGTTTCCGATTCCCTTTTTTGACTGTGATTACTGCAACTTCCCCTTAAGCTCTAAAGCACTGATGATCATCATCTTCATTTCTGCAGGTTTACAGAACATTGCTTTTAGGTAAAAACATGCCCAGTATGCTTATGGTCCCATTTCAAGATCCAAGAATCTGAAACTATTCGGCTATTTTTATGAAGGAATCTGTAA
>VZTU01003605.1:0-50486 GCA_013400835.1 Zapornia atra | reverse complement strand
CGCCGGACTCCGCCGCGAAAGCCCCGGGACGGGGCGGGCGCAGCTCCGCGCCGCCCGCCAGCACCGCACTCGCGCAAGCTGCGCGCTCCTCAGCGCCAGGCAGCGGTCCCCGCCCTCCTGGAGAGAACGCACCGATCTCGGCTGAAGGAAAACCCTGCCCCTTTCGCTTTGCTTCTCCTCCCCAGGTCACTTCAACCTGCTGGGGAAGTATTTTTCTTCCCCTCCTTCCCCAAAGCTCTGTACAGCTGATGGTGCCCCGACACAGCCGTGCTGCTCCAGAGATCTCAACGTCAGGGTTCAGACACAGATCAGCAGCTACACAGCTCCCATCTTTCCCAGCCTTCACACTTTGAAATGCCCGAACAGCATCAAGGAGACGCACACAGTGTAATTTCACGTAGCAAGAATTGCTATAGATTACTTAATGCAAATCAAATAGGAAGTTCTCGGTCCTGCCTAGTAGAGAAGTCTGCTTAAAATACACAGAGGCAAAACAAAAGGAATCACCCTACCGACGCGATGCATTCCCATGGTCTGCATCAGGGTTGGGAAAACAGTAAGGCAAGTGCAAGCACCTGAAGGCATAATAATGAGTTTGAGATCAACACTAGCGACAGCCATAAATTAACTGCAGTTGAAGCTGCCTGACATAGTATAAAATAAACTTTTTAAATACTTACTCACATGTACAAGTGTTTAAGGGGCTTTCACAGATGCCTGATAGAGGAAACTGAGAAGCATATTTGAGATGTCTCTATAAACCAAGGGAAAGCAAAGAAAAAAGCATAGAAAATGTTAACATTAAATCAATCCTTTGTGGAGAAATATCCTATGTTAAGCTGAGTTTTATCTTAAATCATATTTAAAAGCTCGCACAGTATACAAATCAATATTGATGCCATCTAAAATACACCACTATCATCTACGCTGATAAATGCCAGTTTCCATTCAGGACAAAGTGACTTCTTGGAAGAATTTCAAGGACTTCCAATCTCTTCTGGCATCTCAGCCACTGAAGCCAAAGCTGTACTACTCTGCCAACTTCAGGCTCTGCTCCAACACATTAAAACTGGGTTTAGATGCCATCATGTTCGTCATACGAGGAGCAGAAGTAAGGTCACCAGAATAATTTTTTCATTTGATTTCCAAGCTTTTAAGTTAAGCAGATTTATACGTTTTCAGAAGATCATAGCTTACGTACAAGCACACATTCAAAAAAGTTGCCAGCTTGGATGAGAGAGGGACTAAATACCAGTCTCTTCAGTGTTCCAGCTACTGCGATCATCACTCTAATGTTAATGTAGTCAAGCATCCTTCCTGAAGCTGTTCTCCTATATGGTCTCCAGTTCACCGTAAGCCTTCAAAACAAGGAAGAGTAATGGTATAACGGAGGAAATGCAGTTCATCAAGGAAACATAGCCTACCATAAGGAAGACAAAAATAACTGCAGCATCTCACAAACCCCTGCAAAAGCCTACCAAAATGGAGGCATTTTGAATTTTGACTCAGAATCTGAATTTCAGGGGGAAAACCAGAAACACATCCTGCCCAGCCTTGTTTCCACACCCCTGAGGAGGCCCAACACAGCCTGTGAAGCATATGCCCTTGAGTTTTAGAGGGCTACAAGACTGTACCCACCTCCTTCTAACAGCTAACTTCTGCTCCAACATTCATGAAATACATGCCCATGTCATTCACCCAGTTTCTTTGAAGACCTTTTGAAAACCAAATGAAAATCACTGAGAGTAAATAGGGAATAAAAAGCTAGGATTCCTTAACTCTGTAGACCATCTCAGGCTTTATAGTGACGTCTGCCATCGCTCTCCTAGCAAAAATACTTCGGAAATAAATTGATGCTTTCCTGCAGGCTGGTGCAACTGTGAAATTATGGCTCATACTCTTTTTCTTTTTTTTTGCCTTTTGCTTTGAGTCATTCATTTGGCAGGGCAGGCTGAACTATTAAATTATTGTTTTGTTTGGGTTTTTTTTCCTTTTATAAAGGCACCCTGAGATGTCTTGATATGATAATGCTTCCTGAAACTGATGCTAATTGATAACTGTTTCTTGGTTTCATCAGAAGTCTTAGGTCATGTTCATTTAGCATCACGACACTTGAAGACTGCTCCAGGTCTTTTCCCAAGCATTCATGTATGAACATGGAAATATTTCCACAGGTGAAACTCTTCCTAGAGCATTATGTTTGATATCCAATTCTCTAACTTAAACACTTTTATCCACATGCTATGAGCTTGGTCATTGCTCTCCCTCAGATTCCAAAGTGGTATTGTTGGAAAAAAAAGTAAATTATCAAAATTGCCTATTAACATTTAACACTTCTTTGCGATCAGACCATCAAGTCTTTTGTACAGTTACAACTAGGACGGCACTGAACAGATTTTATTCCTAAGGTAGAGCTGAGGCAGATCAAATTTTGATCCTGACAATGACAAAGATTTAATCCACATGGCATTCTTAATTCAAGTTGTTATATATACATCTTTTTTCACACTCTGTAGACTTGATTTTCTTACTCTTCTGTCTACTCCTGTCTTCCCCAGTTGTTACATACAGCTAACATTTAAAGTGAAAGAGCTGAGCTACAAGCAGCATGTTTTCCTGGAGTACTCATCCAAAAGCGCTATGAAATGCTCAGAAACACACACTATTAGAAGAAAGCAGCAAGCCTATGCTAAAGGAAGTCTCCATTGCAACACCTGGAGAAGGGAACAAAGACGATGCTTCCTTTCACATCAGGAGGAAATAAATCATTATTGTAGAGAAAGAATATCACCAGCTGTCCTAATCACAAGAAGTTTTAACCAAGGGGTCAACGTGGTCCATTTCATAGACTTCACAGCAAAACCAGTATTTCTGTAAAAACAGTGACAAGGGACTGACATAAGTGAAAATACTGTGTGAGGGAAACCAGCTCAGCTTTCATATCATTGTTCTAAGCATAGTCCTGGGAGTGCTATGAATGCTGCCTATGAGATCAGTTAAAAGGCATATGAAGCGTATGTTCATCATGATGCACATCGACACCGAACTGCTGTATTTTGAAAAGACTAAGTTTCAAAATCAGAGTCAAATCCAGATCTGCCTTTTGTAAACTTTAGTGGACCATCAGGATTACAGGAGCTTGATTAAAATAGAATGTAAACTTCCAACAGCAACAATGAGCACTGCGCCATGTGAAAGAGCCTGCAACATCACAAGGCTGATATGCACGTCACAGGGCACCCAGCAGAGGTGGGCTGGTGGCTGCTATTCCATCCCTGCAAGAACATCCCCTGGCTAGTATCAGGGCCAGCTACTGGGCTGGTGACTCACAATTATCTCATTTGCACAGACAATCCATTTTGCCTGGAACCATACTATAACATAATCCCAACAGCTGTAACCAACAGGCACCTTGGCATTGAGGCTCAACATTTATTGCATTACTCAAGAGGCATTAATTTCCCTGGGGTATTAACAGACAGTATGAGAAATCTCTTCACAACAGTATAAGCAGTTAAGTTCTTCTGAACTTGGAAGACCAGCTTTTTCTAGCTTTTAGACAAACATTTTGAATCTTCCTGGAAACATCATGAACACGTACAAGCATATTCACACATCCCCCATCAGAATTGAATGGTAGGGGGTAGATATTATTCCAGAAGTTATAGTACAACTAGTTCGAGCAGTATATTGAAACTGGCAGCTGATAAATTAAAACCAGCTAACAAAATATAAAACATCTTTTGTTGACTCTTCTCCAGGTCCGTTTCCAGAAAATGTACTATTCTGATCATAATGATAAAAAGATTATTTCATCCTTGCTTCTTAGAATTCAGTGTCAACTCTAACAGCCCACCTGAGAGATGTGAAAGCTCAATTCCCTCCTTATTCATAAAGAACTTGCAGCACGGGTTATGGCCAAGGCAGGCTTCTTGCTCACTGCCTGGCTAAAGTACCCCTACAGCCATCTGGGGGTGGGGGGTGAAGGGGGTGGGTGTGTGGGTGGGTGTGTAGGTACACAGGTTAGTGATTCTGTTCAACATATAGTCTGATTTACCTACCATATCTTACAACTCATCAAAACCATTTCGTAAGTATGTAAATGTTTGAGAGCCTCAGCTTTTTTTTATTTCTTCTTAAATAGTATACTTGGCTGCAGAGAACTTCAGCACGACTGCAGCGAACTTCAGCACGACTGCAGCATACACTGGAGGTTTCAAACCTGAAAAGCAAGTTTATGGACTTTCAAATGCAATAATTTTCAAACTAATAACGTAGAGAAATTTGAAGCATACAAATGCTTGGGGTTCAATATGAAATGTAGTTAAATTGGACTGTTAAAACTGTATCTTCCTTGAACAGCATAAATCTGATTTACTTTAAGTTCAGCAGTCTTCAATCCTAATGCATACCACGGTGGGAATCAGGTGGTTGGAAAAGCATAGTTGCTGATGACTTACCACCTTACAGAATTCTTACAGAGATCAAACAAAATCCATGACCGAGCACCTATCGAGACCAGGACCAAGGGTGCTAGACATCAACTCTCAAATTCTGTCTACCTCAAAAGAAGCTACCAGCAGCAGAGGTGCTACATACACCCTACTACTCCTATGTATGATCTAGTAGCAGAAGAAAAAAAAATTACAAAAAGCAAGCAGTTCATCTTCTATAACTTCTTTGTAACACAACAGCTTTTTGTTAACAGCAGGTAAGGTCCTCAGTTGTTAACTTTCATAGATTCAGAATATATGATAGTTTACATTACTTGTGGATTTGCCCCAATACCATAAGGGGAAACAGTGACCTGACAGTTTTCTGTCTCCTAAAACCTTCAGGTCAAATTCTGCCAGGGAAGAGCTGACAGAATCATGACCATTATTCAGCACACTAAAGTTAATGAAGAGAAAATCACGTTCAATGGAATTACAATTAATTTTGTCACTATAGGAATTAGTATAAAAATATTATATTCAGGACTTACAAGGGACTTCACCTCTAAGTTAACCTGTATTGGGTTAAATGATCTGCATAATCTGATTTACTTTCAGCACCACGTGTTACTAAATTGTAATCATTGAAACCAGGAAATACGATCCCTGGCTAATTCAAGAGATCTGGATTCATACTAAAATGTATCTTTAAATATATGGTATCATGGTCATAAAAGAAAGCACTCAGATAGTCAGGTCACACATCTTCATTCGCGCCATGCTTTATAGAGGCACGTTTCCCTCTGCATTCTATTGATCTAACAGGATGTGTTTTTCTATTACAGATGCACACAGTCTCTACATTTAAAGAACATTACATTAAAAATGAAATTGAGAGCTTGCCTGTGAGGAAATGTGAGAAGGGAGATTGCCCCATACATTTTTTATTTGCTCTCTAGTACATCTTCTGAATCTCATTCAGGAACAGCTAGAAGTCAGTGTCAGAACTGGTGCTGGAACTTGTAAATTCCTGGGGTGTAGTCTAATATTTTAACCTCAAAATAGTATAGCTGAGCCTAACAGAGGTCTCTGCTTAGTTCTTCCTGTGCATATACAAGAATGCTATTACATATGCTCTAACAAATACTCTGCACAAAGGGGGTAAACTCAGATCGAAAAGTTAAACTTTTGTTTAACTTTTCCAATTTTGAGTGCTTAATACTAGAGCACTGTCCATGAATGTAAGCTTTCCCAGTATGTCATTTCCTAAAATCTTTGAAAATTTCGGGATTGCATCATGTAGAGGCACACTGAGTGCTGCATGAATTACCAGAAGAGTTTAAATGGCTGAAAGCAAGAATTTCAATGGAAAAAAGCAGTCTGTTGGACAAATTACTGTATGTAGACATATTTTAAATATACAAGATGCGAAGCATATCTGTACAACCTCTTTTTCCTTACAGACTATACGAACTCCAAAACTCTAACCACCATAAAATGACCAAAGAAGCCCCATGATTCACACCTGTCCCTTAACTTGAGGATTTAACCAGAACTAGAAGGTTCTGAAAATTATCATGAGAAAGGGATGCTAAATCACGGCCAGCCAAGTAGAGATTCAGCCCGAGACTAGAGGTCCCTGACCCTCTAACATCCTGCATGGCCTTAAGGCTCTGTAGAGTGGAGAACACATTACAGACAAATGGGCCACTCTGGGATATTAGCAGAAAGTCTTCAAAGTGCTGCGTGTGCAAGTTCCTTTAGTCAGAGGCTTAACACACAGGCAGATGTGGGTTGATTTTCAAGGACATGGGAAAAACCCAGTCCTCTCTTCCCTTAGGTCTCTGTTCAAAATGCCAGCTCACAACACGTTTTCAAAGCATAGACTGAAAGAGGATTTCCTACGAGTTCTTTTATAAAAGACATACTTAGCCATATCAAAGTGAAAAATACTATGTAAATTATATTCTGGGCAGAAGAGACAGGGTCTCTGTCCCTGTTAACAGTTATCTAGCACAAGGCTTTATCTGCATTTTTTTAGTACAAACTGCAACAACAGCACAAGATAACCTTAAACAAGACCCTGCCTGTAACATGCATATTATAAAAATATTATTAAAAAAGTACTTTTTGTCTTGGTGTTGCAAATCAAGTCACCAAGGACAGTTCCGTATTTATTCTTTGCGTTTTCAGATAGAAGAAAATATTTCTGGTTTAGTAAAATTCCGCCTGCTTTTGCATAGAGGCGTAGAAATAACATAAGTCCTTAGAAATTCATTTTACTATTCCTTCGTGTCTTGACTTTCATGAACTTAAAGACTAGGAATCAGAACCCAGGGGAGAAAGACAAGAGGAGCTTTCAATGCCTAAAGCAGATAACCATAAGTAGGTTACCATCATATTTTTAATTTATGCGTATTACAAGATGAGATGACAGTCATATATGTACATGTCTCCCATTATCAATGGCCAGGCAGTTTCTCTTTTAAGTTAGCACCATCAGTTCAGCTACTTTTATTTCTATTTGTTTGGGCTGTTGAGCATCCTCTATTTGAGCTCAGAGAAATTCATCCTGTTTGCAGTATCTCTGAAGCAGCATATATGAAGGTAAAAGTTTCTTGTTTCTACCTCGTAACTACATGGTAACCGAAGCAATTCAACGCAGCCATTAGTTAAATGCTACTTTACCTGCTAACAAAACAAAGAGCTCAGTGAATGCAAGCAAGGTCATAGAGGCAGTGTTTGATGCAGGGCAATAGCAATGGAGCAGACACACCATCCTAATTGCAAGAGAAAACTTTGGAGTATTGGCTATTTTTCCTTAGACTCTGACAAACAACATTCATGAGATACAACCTGAAATCCTCTTTTTTTCCATTACACTTACTACACTGAAACATTGCTCAGTTAACACCTGGGAGAAACTAGTGTGACTGATACAGGTAAACAGAAATCAGGTAAATCAATGTTCTACCAACTTGCAATCAACATTTTTACAGTTCCCATATTTCTAAGTTAAACCAGACCTCTTCAGCCCTCCTATAATACACCTCATGCAAACGAGGCACAGCTGGTCTCTCCATCAATAAATCAACTGTTGAAGGAGTAACAAAATATATACAACTAAGGCACAGACAGAACAAAAGATTGTGCTTGAAAGAGAAGCTGTGCAGTGAACCTCAGAAGTCAATTCAGAGAGTCTTGATGTGTTACATCAATAGGTACCAAGGAAGTGCTCCCATGGGGGAGGTGGTTTTGCCTTCGGTTTATGTTGGTTCCTCAGCAAATGCTTTGCATAAGCTACCTCTGAATGAAAGGGATGCCTCATTTATAAGAAGCTGCAATTCCTTTAACTAGTGACTCCGGAGACTGTCAGAGGTAAAATTCTAAAGCAGAGAGCTGTAAGGCTGTTGACATACAGGACATTGACTTGTGCAGCAGGGAAGTGCAGTCTGCTCTCACACTGGCAGGCTGGTTGCCCCAAAATTATGGTGGGGGCACGGAAGCAGCCTGATTTGGTAAGTCTTCCTCTATACTACAGTTTGACTCTCTATGTAAGAATAACTATTATATATCATTTTGGAGGGAAATTTAAGAAATCCCAGCTCTACTTAGAAAATACCATAGAGGTGTTGCAGTCACTCTTCTCAAGAGGTGCTATATGTCTACATCCAAAAATGCTTAATGTCAAACCAAATTAGACAAAAAAAAAAAAAATATATATATCTATGGCACACACACCTCCCAAAAAACTCCCAAACCCAAGTCTGTCTGAAATAAAGCATACATATCTTTTTATGACACTGGTCAGAAAACCACTGGCTAAATGCACCAGAGGCTTAATAGAGGCTTCTAAGAAGCTAGACAGGGAACTGCCTTTGGTGAATCTACTTTTGTTATTTTGCATGCCTAGCACAATAATTCTTAATGAGATTCCAGAGATAAGAGGACATGAAATTAACCGTTTTGCATGGAAGTACAATGTTAGACATTAAGCTGACAGTTCTCAATACCCACCATCTAAGAGGCTAGCAGGAAATGGTGTCAGAATAATAAGACATTCACAAGAAAGGGCCATAGATTAAGACTCTTTAACCTTGTTAACTACACTAGGGAAACACTGGTTGTCACGTGCTGACGTTTTTGTTCAGCAGAAAACTGAAAACAAGAATGCCTGCTGTGTCAGAACTAATTTCCAAGTCACTGGGGACTTGTAGAAGTCTAAATAGACAGAAAATGACAAGAGGCTCTAGCCCAAACCAACTTGAACCACACTGTCGAGCCTGAAGTTAATAATATTCAGTGTACTTAGTTTTTATAGCTGCTTCTAAGCTATTAAACAACCCCCCCAACATACAATTCAGAAGTCATCTTAAACATCCTATAACTTTCAACATCTTCCATCTTGGATTTCAAAGTTTTAACACCACCCTAATAGCATCCCACAGACCCTGAAGCTGCTGGTAATAGCTTAGGAGCCATGTTGAATTAAACTATTTGCTGGATGTTTACAGACAAAGCTATTTTGCTTTGTGCGTTCATTGTTAATCCAAACTGTTTTTTCTAAATACATCTGAAATGCCACTGTGCCTGAGTCAGCAACATGTCTATCCCTTTAAACTTCCTGTGATTACTCATGGGGTAGAACACCTGAGAATAGTTTCCCTTCAGGATATGCTTGAAATAAGACCCAAAAGAAGTTTCTATTGATTGGTGCCATAAGAAATCTGCAATGACTTCATCAAGATGATTCAGAGGTTAGCTTAGGCAGAGTGACTTAACATCGCTACAGAATCCTATATGAATAGGAATTCAAAACATCTCTACTATGTGATCACACTAATTTGTCCTCTGAACCTTTCTTTTTTGTACTTCCAACTTCCTCTATGAACTTCGAAGTACCCTTTCAGCTTGTCCCCATCTTATTGTAGTCCCTATATGATTCCTCTTTCCACTAGATGAGTCTTCTGCTAACAAACGTTCAAGTCCTTCACTGAAGACTGTATACTGCAGACACAAGGCCAAGGCTAACATAAGACAAGAGGAAGGGACCTGAATTAAGGACATGTGTTGCTGCATAACAGAACAGTGAATACCATCCTGCATAACACCCTCAGTCCTTGTCCATGTCCTGTCCAACAGCCACCTTCCTAGCATCAATGAAAGATCGGGATTGACTTAAGACTTCTTACCCATATAGAACCCACCAGTATCGCCTTCCTGATGGAGTTAGAGTCCCAGGTCCAGGTTGCCTCCTAGACTTTGGTACTAGGTGGCTGCACCAGCTGCAAGTTACAGAGCAGTGACAAAGAGGCCCAGATTTTGCTGACAGGGTCCACAGGAGTGGCCTTGTTTCTCCAAGCTGCTCAGCAAGCCTGGAGAAGTGGTTTTGGTGCCACCCCTGACCCAGTACAAATTGGCAAGTAGCTCACATATGGCTCACATCAGCCTGCAATCTTCCAGCATCTAAATCTAGCTCCAGGTGTGATAGCCTGCAGCGTTTGGGACAGGAGTGATGATCAAGTTTAAAGGCAAAGGGAACAGTCAGGAAATGTCTTCCCAAACAGGATGTTTCACCTGTTCAAATGTTTATCCCACAGTGCAGCAACCTCAACACCAGAGCTAGCAGAAGGGCCCCATCGGCTGCACTGGGTTCCAGCGAATAAGCCCAGCGAGTTTGTCACCAGCCAGTTGAGACTCAGAGCCTGGCCGAGGCAGCTGTGCTGCATCTCCACCATGTGAGTGGATGTGTTCTGAAATACCGGGTCTGGCGTGACAGGTTTCCCTTTTGCACATCATCTGCTTCACTGCTCTTGCGTAAGGGTGATGTAAAGCTCAGCAGGTACTTGTAGCTGGAAATATTACACACATAAAGTAATTACGGTAATACTCTTCACATTTGCAGAAAGCAGGTTGTTCATTAGCTACCTATAATAGCTGAATGGCTCAAGAAACAATAGGCATTAAAACCACCAGGTAGCAAAGAGCTACCCTGCTGCTGCAGGGCTGCAGTATTGCTCATTTAGATAGTCGCGGAGGCAAAAAACCATAAAACTACTACTACTTTCTGTCTAGTTAACAGAAAAGTAGTAGAGCAACATATTTGATTTTGTTGCTACTACGCAAAAATCCTTTTAACCTTTATTTCTGTAGTACAAATAAAATATTGTTCATGGAAATAATTCACATATCCGTTGGTTTTAGTGTTGCATGAGCATTAACCACACACTCTCTGTTGTCAGAATTGTACTTTCCACTTCTGAAAGGACTCTGTGAAATACACACTTACTTTGAAAGACCACAAAGGTGGACCATAATATAAAGTGAGTTGCCCAGAGTCAGTAGCATAGCTGGGAACAGAGCTCATAGTGAATACATACATACCTGCTCTTTGGATCACAGTGTTTGTGGGGCAGGAGGAGTCGAAGGAAAACTCACCTGACTGCTGGAAGTTGGTGTGGAGCCTCTGGTAAGTTTTCTGTGTACATTCCTCATTCCCTGTGCCTTGCTGTACTCAGAAAGCACCCACTCCTTGCCACGGCTGAAAATCAGTTGCCAAGCTGCTTCATCTAGAGTCAGTTAGATGTTTTCTCCTTAAGCCTCCATCCCTTGAAAATCACAAAGATGTGATTCATTCCAGTCCTGCAGGGGTTAGTCAAATTGCTAGGCCAGTGGATGAGCTAACAATAGTCTTTGGAGGACTTCAATCACATTGCTGTGTAAATGTTCTGGGTCACTAGTCTGATAAAATGCATGTCTCAAAACAGAAACATGTAAGCATGAACATTTTCTCAATCAAGAGAAACAGCCAACGCAGTCAGTGACAGACACTGGAACATTAAATAAAAATGTATTAGATGCTAGAACATTATAAGCCTCTGAGATGAAGAAAAAATCCTCTGAATCCTGGTCCATATGCCAGGACAGTAGTACAGCTCAGTCTATTCCCCCAGAAGACTCAGATTAACAGCTTACTTTCTAAGCACGCATTTAAATTGCTAATATTAATGGCAGCTAATTGCTCCTTGCAAGATGGGTTGTTGCTCTTGCAGTGTTTTCAGGCAGTCTGCAAACTTGTTTCTGGGATATATAGACACACAACATCTTTGCCAGTCCATAGATACTACCACAAGATGCAATGACACACATGCGTGGAGAATCAGGATCCTATGGGCCAAGTTGGTGTCATCACTTATTTACTGTGATGGGTCCTCCTAGCTGCAGCAAAGCCTGCCTCAGATTTATCATGAGCGAATTTGCGTGCACTTAACTACCCATGATAACAGTTTGCCTATGCAAAGTGGGGAGAATGTTTGGGTGAGTGTATACGTGTGGATATACATATATGTAAGTGTTTGAGTTGAGGTGATAAGAAAACTGTCACCAGGCTTTAGGCTTATAATTTAGTGAATATACAAGTACATATGGATGATGATGCAATCAGTGTTATTTCAAACCATAGAAGTGTGACAATACTAATCTCTGTCTCTTTCATCATAACAATGTTTATTTGTGGCAAATGGCTGTAGATTTCAAAAAAACTGTGTGGACCCTCACACCTATTTCACAGAGGCTCCAAATAATTTTTATCAGACTAACACTGATCAGTAGTACCTTTAATATCTTTTTTACCTAATAGAGGACAGGATTCTTTTCTCTAGACACCCTTTTATTCCTTCACTCCCTCAGAAATTATGAAAACCTTCTGCATTTTGATAATAAAGTATTTAGTTTAAATAAAAAATCACAATAAAGCCAGTGTTAGCCATATAAAAAAAACCAAAACAGTGAGGACTTTTATTAGTCAGTCATGTACCTAATTAAAACCATTGATTGATAACAGACATCACTGCAACAAAGTTATCTTACTCCTAACCCAGCGAAATGATCTGCCTGCTGCACATATAGATAGTATGGGATGACCTGCTTACAGATAAGTCTGCAACTGCTGACCAATCTATTTTGACTTAGTGGTAGTATTTCCCCAGCTCAGCAGTTCTGACAGATCACAGCTTTGAGTCCAAGACATTTGTGAACCATCTCTTTGTTAGTCACAAATAGCAAAGTGCACATCGATAAATCACACCCTTTGTCTCTTTCTTTTCCCTCCCTCATTCAGTCACTGCTTTTTCTTGTCAAACCAACCCAGGCTGAATGCTCCTGAATCATCTCTATTAACCTGTAAAAAAATCCAAAGAACAGGTCCTATGTAATAGAAAATGACCTCAAATAATTAACATTTTTGAAGTGGTTTTTATCTGAATTTTGTCCAAGGTACATAAATCATCATTCATCTTTCCTCTTCCTGGCAGTGCACTTAGACATAGCAAGTCTTAAAATTATGACATCACCATCCCATGATCCTTCATTATAAGTAATTAAAGCGGTAATATGCCTCTTCTCATGCACTAGTCATCAAGCAGACTTACTCATATGAAATCTCAGGCATAGTGCACCTGAGGTGAATCAAGAGAGCACAGGACTCAATGTTTTTGGTGAACTGCTGGTACCTTTGTGTGAATTTATTGCTGCTGAGAGAGTAGTGCATGTTAACATGCAGGGAGACTAAATTCTGCTATTAATCCACGAGACAGGCACTGCAGAGGTAATATTAGGTTTCCTATCCACGTATAGTATCAAGGCCTTGACAAGGAAGGAAGGAAGGATTTAGTTTAGTCTGTGCCTCCTCAGGTTTTGGCCTCTCTCATAAACACACTGGCAAAGCTATCAACAGTAATGTCTGGATAATATGTTCAGTGACGGGGACAGTACCCAACAGGAACTCTGTTAGACACACAAACACCTTTCAGCAAAGACAAATGATGATGAAAAGTTTCTTATGCTGCTCAACAAGTTTTGGTCTGAAATCAGTGAGCCAAATCAGCTACCCAAGAGCAGAATACCCATCCAACAATGTAGTCATTACAGGGTTTTAACCTGTTACTACATGGATTCCAGAGTATTATTTTTAATCATTACAAAATTACAAAATATGCACTACTACTACAATAAAGCATTTGTCTTTTGTGAGCAATTGCAACACCATTGTATTTTAATTCACATCCCACTTGGTGATCTCATCTATGTATTTAATAGCAACTCCAAAATACGGGGAAAAGACTCATTCCAGCTTTAGTCGCTTCCATATATATAAGAGTTTGTCGTCCTATGACCATAGCCATATTGATGCTACAAGCTGTTCTGGCTGGGGTTTTTTGTCCCATTCTAGATTCCATTGTCCTGGCATCATCCACACTATTCACCTTTCTGAGCTTAGTTAGGTGACCATTGTGTTTAGACCAAAAATTTCTTGCAAGTAGACTGATATGCAAGTCAAAAAGGCATCTATGAAACAAACTATCAAAGTTGTTCTTGATCTCTTATTTTACTCATGACAAACAAATTCTGGGTTACAATTAAATATTTCTATTTCTCCCGCAATTTACTAGATTAAATGATGCTCAGTATCCAAGAAAACTTGGAAGACTGGCTATTCAGAACACGATAATCTAGAATAACACCTTGATTTATTTGTCCATGTTGATTCAAACTACCTGCACACCTGTCCCACACCTACTTTTATCTTTCAAGTCTATCTCCTGCCTCCACCCATCCCAAATCCCCACGATGGCATTAACTACATCTGCATCAAAAACTGTCAAAAAACACCACAGCTTAGAGCCCAGCATAAGAAAGAGGAGAAACTTCACTAAATGTCAGTTAGAACCTACCTTGTATCACACTAAGCATAAATCCTCATTTTAACCTTCACTCCAGTTGGACAGTGTAAATAGAAGCAAATCTGAGAGTACAGGGAGGATCCAGAGGCTGGGGTCATGGCTCTGTAGGTATGATCAAACTTTGGCAAAGTCTATGGTATGCTTTTAGGAAAACATCTTCCATTTCATCTAGAAGCAATGAAAAAAAAAAAGAAAGTGAAAAAAAATAATTTAAAAAGCAGAAATGATTCCATATGGGGAAAAAGAGTACATGCAACTGGACTTTCTCATCAGTCTTTTTAGCTAGGTAATGCACAATTCCTTCCACACTTCTGCAAAGGTTTTATACCCTGGTTCCAGAGAAAGATAAAACATGACTGTCATTCCTAATATTTGCCTATTTATTTCTAAAATGGAAATTCCAGAGCCTGACGAGGCTTTCTGTTCCAATGCTTTATATCCTCAATATTAGAGGATAGAATTTTTTTCCTTATATCAAATATAAATTTTTCTTGCACCTATCTTGTTTTACCAACTGTATTTTCATCTATCTGCAGTAGAAAAAACATATAATTTTCCTGTCCTTGTATCTACACTCTCAGTGATATCCAATGACAGGACAATGGGTGCAAGCATAAGAAGTCACTGGACTGGGTTGCCCAGAGAGGTTGTAGAGTCTCCTTCTTTGGAGATATTCAAAATCCACCTGAATGTGTTCCTGTGCAAGCTGCTCTAGGTGATCCTGCTCTGGCAAGGGAATTAGACTAGATGATCTTGAAGGTCTTTTCCAACCATTCTATTATCTTTTGATGTCCCTTCCAACCCCTAACCTTCTGTGATTCTGTGATTAGATCTGTCATTAGTTTGACCTTATTGTTCAGGAAAATAAACCAGAGAGAAATTATGCTCCAGTATTTTAGGAGTAGAGAGAGAAGAGAGGTAAAAGCAAGGAAGCAAACCACCTTTTCAGCCAGCGTTCATATTAAAAAAAAAAACCCAAACCAAAACCCACCCACACAAAACCCAACACACATAAACCCTCACAAAACCTTCCTAGAAACTCCATAGGAATACTACCCACAGAGATAAGAGATTTTCTCTAATTTAGAATTCAAGATACAATGATGGGGATCTTTTAATAGCAGATATTATCAGTGACCCTTCAGTCTTATCAGGTATTCAAAAAAAATATATTTCATAGCTGTATTTCACCACTACCTAGCGTGGATAAAGAGCATTTTATATTTTTGACCAAAAGATACATGATTGGCTTTTTGCCTTGATACGAAAACCACGGCTTTCTTTCCTCCTATCATTATCATCTCTTAATTAATCCAATACAAAAGGGCTGCTTAATTAGTTAGTTCTTCCATTTATTTAATCTATTTACCAAGCAACATTTTTCATTAAAGAAGAATTGAACTGTAGGCATTAAAGTGTGATCATGTCTATAAGATTAATGTGCAATGCATATTCAAGTATGTACTGAAGCTTATAAATAATATTTTTTAAAATATATATTTCCTAATTATAATTCTAATCCATTTCTTCTCTGTGTGAGGAACATTAATAAAAAAGGGTTTATATTTCTTTGTTTGAATGAACATTCAGTTACAATTCTGGTTTATTTGTTCAGACTGCTGACATTTCCATGGTCTTTTATTAAAGACCTGATTAACCTGCAGAAAGAGCACGATGTTTGTACAGAGCTTATGTTCTGTAAGTCTACTTCACACCCACATATTGCCTTCTGCTAGGGGAACACTGGTAATGTCAGCATCCCCTATCATATGACAACACCTTCAGAGAACTGACCCCTCTTGTCAATGCCGTGATGCCAGGAGCCAGAACACAAGTAATACCAGAGCATTAGCCTGAGCCTTTGGTCAGTGCTACTGCTGGGTTCTGGGCATGCAGGAGATAATGGACCATGCAACTCTACTAACATCTTTATCCATGTTGCTGTCCACTGTGCCAGTAGCCATAATAATCAACTGACTTACAGGAGGCTTGCTATTTCTAGGCAAAATTATTGGCTTAAAATAACTTAAGTGCTCTGTTACTCCCTCAGATGTGATTAGGATAATATTCTTCCCCAGCTGATCACTCTTTCCCTGGTTCAGGTGTCTGCGAAATCAAAGCACTGTCTGAATGGACATGGAGAAAATTAATAATGGGGAGAATTGACCTACATCATTCTTAAAGCAAGCTGTCGGGAAGATGTTGAATCAGGCTGGTGAAAGGGCTGGAGGGCAAATCATATGAGGAACGGCTGAGGGAGCTGGGGCTGTTTAGCTTGGAGAAGAAGAGGCTGAGGGGAGACCTCATCACCACCTACAACTACCTGAAGGGAGGTTGTAGAGAGGAGGGTGATGGTCACTTCAGACAGGTGACAGGTGATAGGACAAGGGGAAATGGCATGAAGCTGTGCCAGGGCAGGTTTAGATTGGACACTAGACAAAATTTTTTTTACTGAAAGAGTTGTCAGGGCCTGGAACAGGCTGCCCAGGGAGGTGGTTGAGTCACCTTCCCTGGATGTGTCCAAAAAAAGGTACTTAGGTACTTAGGGATATGGTTTAGTTTAGGATGAGAATGGTTGGACTTGATGATCTTCAAAGGTGTTTCCAACCTTGTGATTCTGTGAAATAGAACTCAGCCTCAGTAGCTGTTTTCCCATTACGTGATGACTCAGGTTATGATACTTAAAACCAACAGCATAACCTAACCAACAGATCAGTCTTTTTTATAAGTTCAACAGTTAGAGACTCTAAATTCAAAGTGTAATTATTAACGTTGTGTGGTAACATGAGGTCCACACTTAGGATGCAAAATTTGCAACAGGTTATAAAATTCAAGATATGACCCTAGTTAGACTAGATATAGATTAGATAATCTTTTGAGGATCCTTCTAACCCCGAACATTCTGTGATTAAAGTTATTAGCAACTAATTTAAGATATGACACTGTGGCAACTAAAGGGAAATAATGTAATTGTGAGAGTACATGACAGGTAAAAAGGATTCAGAGTTGTGTAATTATTAAATCGAAGACAAGTGCAAAGCTGATGTGATTAAGCTTTTTCTGAACAAAATCTTTTCAATTTATTGATCTATTTTGCACAGGCTAAACCACCACAAATATAATTTAAAAAACAGTATCACAGTCAGGAGTTTCATTTTTCAAGGCTGGCTGCATGCTGTTCATCTTTACTTGTGTATGATGTTTATATTGTTTCCCAACTTTTTATTTCCTGTGACTACATGCTTACCCCCCAAAAAAAATTTTTTGCAACTGTAAAACATACACGTAAGGTTTATGTTCCTCTGTGCATCTTCTCTCAGTGCTTCTTTGTAATCACACAGGATTTAATATTCAGTAACTTAGCCAGGTATTCAAGGAAGGCATGGACTTGCATAGCGTGTACAAGTTTTTTCTATCTTAAGAATCTGTTGAATGCAATAATGTTTGTAAAGAAAATCCATACAAAAACTCCATGAAAATCTCTTATGCAATGGGAATATAAACACAAAGTTATGCTTGTATATCCACGCCACCCATTAAGGTACACTGCAAATTCAGGCCTCAGTAAATTCCAGATCCTGTTTTTTTTTTTTTTGACTCAGATAAATCAATGTTATGCCTCTACTCTTGCCAGATAGCTACACATTCTACTAAAGGGCCTGCCAAATCCGCTCAGCAAAAGCTCCACGTGACAGAAACATGAGTCTTGGAGGGTGAGAAGAGATTTTCATGCATTTTGTGTCTCTCTGTACATTTCCTCTTTAAACTCCTGTTATTCCCTTTTATTTCCTCTGTGTCTGTTAGCACCTCAGCTCAGCTTGCTTTCTGAGTGTTAGCGGTCCCAGGAGGCAGGAGACAGCAATTTCCAACCAGCAAGGTACATATTGACAATCCAAATCTTCACAGTGTTCCGGGTGTGAAGATTATACGCACTGGAAATAGCAGGGTAGGAGGATAAAGTTTGTCTTTCAGGATCAGATGAATAGCAACCTATATTACCATGCAATTTTCTCAGGACTAGTGAGTCCTGGAATAGTTTCGGGCCAAATTTTGAAGAGTCTTGTAAAAGTGTTTAAGTGTACATATTCACTGAAGTTAAAGACCTTCCAAAGGCTGGATCCTAGATTTTTAAGAGCATACAATACCAAAAAAGTTAGTGAAAATTATACACCATATTTTTAAAGTGTGACCCTTGACAATGCCAGATATACGATATATCAGATATCAAACCAGAGCGAAATGTGGTCTTAGCCAAAAGGGCACTTGCCTGTATTCAGTTTTGAGCAACATCTATATCAGATTGGCACTCATAGCCCATACAATGACCTTTTTAAAATGCATTTTTAACATTTGGTTTTATATAAGCAAGGATTCAGCCCAGATGCTGCCTTTAAAGGAGTGCTTTTGTACTACAAAAGGGAGGAAGATGGAAGCATCTCACGAGGACATAGTTGTTATTTAAAAGAAAACAGAGCATCTATATTACTTAAAAGTATAAAAGTCTCATTAGGATGTCAAAAGTAAGTTGTATTCAAAGAGGATTAACCTTAAAGAAAGAGTTGGATGTAAGCTAGGGCAACACGGTATGTTGTATATGTATGAGATCTGGGATAAAAATGTTGGGGTTTAATGGAGTTGATTACTGAAAAGGTTTCTGTTTTCATTATGGAAAGAAAATGTGCTCCTAGTCCTGGCAACTGAAAAGTATAGAAATAGCTGAGCAGATATCACTGATGTCTAGAATAAGGCTGAACATTTTGCAGCATTTTGCAAAGGCTTTTCTTGCCCAGCTGGTTTTAAATGATACCAAATACAAAGTCCTTTGGACTTTAATCATTCTATCAAGGGAGAAGGGTTGGAAGAGTTTAATACCTAACCCTTAATCTAGTTGCTCTCTGTTCCAAGGATGCAGGGAAATGGCTGTTTCAATCTAATCACTTCCCCATTTCTAAATTCTGCCTCTCAGGACAACAAAACAGCAGCATTCTTCTGCTCAATCAGAAAATGAGACTCCAAGAAATGCAATATCAAATCTTGGAGGGTGAATATTAAAGCAACCTTCTTCTCTGTACAGCCAGAGCTGCAGTCAAACACGTGTGAGTTCTGCTGACAGTGCCTTCGTGCTGGCTCCAAGTGACAGCGAGCGAAATAACGTAAGAAATATCTGTAGGCTTGTCATGTGCTAATATCCTTTTGATAATGCAAACTATTAATCCTAACCCAGGTAAAGAGAAGAAAAGAAATTGGGTTCTTATCTTAAAGAGTCCACATTGGCCAGATGAACGCTTCAAGGTCATCCAGTATTGCTATAAACAAAACAAACCTATTGGCTCCATTATGTTGCTAAATTCCCATCTGGCTGACAACATTTTCACCAAACACAACCAATTTATTTTTGTTTTAAGCTTTATTTAAGTATTATAGATTGAAGCAATTAATAACTTTAAAGTACACTGACCACAGAGAGCCAATACCTCAATCCAGTGAAGCCTAGGGAAAGGAAATGCATGAAATAAAACAATTTTTTCCCCTCAGTCTCTCCTAGTAAATCAAAGTAAGGATTTTTTTATATTAATTGGCAATGAGTCTATGTCTAGTCTGACTGCTGACACAGTTAGTCATAATAATAAAAAACATTTCTGTGGGAAGTGAAAATGCTGTTTGAATGTTAATAACACCTTCATTTTCTGTCCTGATTGATTAGTTTGAATAAAATTCAAGCAGCAATGCTCCTGCCCCAATTGCTTATCTTGGGAAAAATCACAGAAATCAAGTAAATATGAGTTAGCAATGCATGTAAGCGACTGTCTGCATTGGGAGTTCCATTTCAGACAGTTTTGAAAAAACCTAAGGGTGATTAGGTAGGAAATCATTGCAGAACAAGCCTTTTCCATTGCTTACATTTAGCACAGATAGAATTTTCTTAGCAAATACAGTATGGAAAAGGTGATTTAGTGCAATCTGGACAGTAAAATTAAAATTGCTTGCCCTATGTCCTAAATAATGTAAAGTATTCAGACCATGTTTCAAACGAATAAACAGATAGCATGTTCTGGCTCTCTCCCCTAAACCTCAAAACCTCAAATGATTAAGTATAAATTAGTTAAATCTTTCAAAAATCTGACTCAGCTTGCTGATACATGCAAAAGCCAGTATTGGTGAACAAAATCTATGTATTAGGTTTGCATTTAATTATGAAAGTCTGGGCACCACATCTTTTAAAAACGTTTAGTGTATTTACATTTCCATTTTCCAAACAGCTGAGGAGTTATACCATTATTAAAAGCAGTATTCTTAATCTTCTGACACTCAAAACCTCAATTTCAATGTTTTCTTCATATGTTAAATGTGAGCGACCGGTCCTCTTCATGAAGTTCAGAGCATTAAACTTGTGCTTATACATTTGTTAAAGGCCTTATAGGTCATTTGAGTTCTTATTAATATGGAATAAAAAGAGTTTAACAGCATCCCTTACAGTAAAAATTCCTGTCACATCACCTGAGTCATTGTTTCCATATAACAAACATTTTCAAATAGGCAAATGAATCATTGGGTATTTACGGTTTATCTTCCTCTGTAAGAAGTAGTAGTTCTTAACAATGTAACTGCATCTGACAGCAATGTGCCCAGTAGGTTTGGAAAGAGGAGTTGAGGTTTGGAAATTTCATTTCCTAGACAAAAGGGAATTAGATGCTCCAGAATTAGAGCATTCGTACCTTAAAACTGTGAAAATCAACGACTTGGTTCCTCCTTAGGATAAAATAATACTGCCCATGCAAACATCATGGATGAAAAATCTGAAAGAAAAAACATATTTAGAAATTGAAATATGAATGAAAGGATAGCATGCAGTAATTTGCAGTTAAACCCCCATTTCCCATATAGGAATATAAGAATTAAAAGGGAAGAAATCCTTGTTGTGAAAGACGAGAAAACTGAAAGATTATTTCAATTACTTTTTGCTGAAATCAGCCCTGGAAATCAGATTTTTAAATGTTTTGCCTGCCCCCTCTCTTGGGGTTGAACATCAACAGTCCACTGCTGTGTACTGAGACTGTTGAATTATGACCTGCTGCAGGAACAGTACATTTGGCATCACACGTTCATAAATTACAAATTGATATCCCTGAACAAATACACAATTAAGCAGAGTTTTTCCAAATGTGTCCAGAGGAGATTCGGGATTAAGCAAAAATGATGAGTGATTTATCCCTGACTTCCCTTGGAAATATATACCCTATTTTCTAAGCGGTTCATGTTAATAAGCACTTAAAATACATCAAAGAACAGCCTTTTAACTTATTTGGATGGATATTGTGGCATATTAGATGAGCAACAGGGGTTTATTCACACAGCAGTTATTTTTCAGTAAGACAAACCGTTCTGGGAACAAGCTTAGGGTCCTCACTGCTGAGCAACTCCCGCATAATTCCTTTTTTCAGCAACGATGATTTAGTTCCAGCATCCTTCCCAAGATAAATGAAAGTCTGGCCACTCTACCAGTTTTTCAAATCAACATCACATAACATTAGTTTCCAAAGGACAGAAAAGAAACAAATCACTGTAGTCAGAGGACAGAGATGTGACGAAAGAAAAAGCCCTGTCAGATCCATAGCAAGGAATGCTGATAAGCCAACACTGTTTACAGTGAACATTTAGATTTACTTTCCCAACTGCAGGGGAGAAAAGTATAGAAAACAATCCAGTAGCACAGTAGCAATATCTTGTTGCATTGATTTTGAAGAGATCAGAAATATCCATGGACCCAAATCTTCAAGCAGATGTACCGCAGCATTGCTGCAGTTAAGGAGAGAGAGGTGTGTTGTCTTCATGTTTCTGATAGGTTGTCCTTGGAGCTGAACACTTCAGCTTTAGTAAGAGGGATGCAGTGAGATTTAACCTGGGTCATTAAAAAAGACCAGTAAACCTTTCTAATGTGCGAGGCAAGCACAAATACCAAAATTGAGGAAGCTAGCTGGAAACAGCTGATTTGTAGCTGATTGTCACCAAGAACTACAGAAGACATATACCATGCTAACAGGGACACCATCAGTAAACTTTACTAGACACATACAATTTTAATAGAAGTAGAAATGGTCAAAGTATTTAAAATTGACCAAAAGTGCTTAATTCAAACTTCCAAAAGAAAGGGATATAGCCTTCCAAGAAAGTTTCAAAAACTATCTTACCATTTGGGTGGCTAATTCAACCATTCAACCAAGCTCTTTCAGATCTTGATAAATCTGTTATTTTATAAACACAAAAAACAGTAATAGCTTCAATGCATTCAAGTTTGGATAGACTTCTAAGTATCAAAGAAAGACAGAAGGGCAACAAAACCAGTTTGATCCTTACTGACTTGCATGCAGGACTAATATGTTTGATTTGGAAGTATCACAGAATTAGAATAACTTCCCAGAAGACATACTTAAACTGTAGCTGGCCATTTTATAATACTCTCTCTTATCTTAAAGGTCTTACGTTGAATTGTTCTGAACAACTTAAAAAAAACCCAAAACAACAAAACTAAAACCAACACACAAAAACACACACACACAACCAACCACACAAAAAAACCCACAACAAAGACAAAACCAATACTCAAAATAACAACATTTTGGGCTGGGACTTGCATAATAAAAGTACTCTGGACAAAGCACAACTTTCAGGTGACAATCAGGAGGCATCAGGGCAGAAACACTTAACTCTCTGGTTCCCTGTGAGGCCAGGGTGCATTAAATGACCTGCAAGGATAGACAGAGATGCTGACGTGTATCCCTGGATCTTGGGCTTCTTAGAGCAACACAACCTTTTGTTTTCCCTTTTATACTGAAGATGGCTTGCTAAATGATTTCTTTTCTTTTTTGGGCCAAGATCAATGCATAAAAACCTGCAATCTTTAGAAAGTTACAATTATCTAATAAAGAGATATTAAATAGCTCTAAACATTTAAAGGAGGGTTGCAGAAATTCCTTTTGCTATTATGAAGTGTCAATTTTCATTCGGTTTTCAATTAAAGCAACATTCAATTCCACTTTTTTCCTCACTATTGCAATATTCAGAGTTTTAAAATGTAGAAATAGATAAACAATAAAAGTATTTAGCCATTACATTTCCATAAAAATGAACACATTTGCTTTTTCTGCCTAGGAATGACCTAGGTAACAGTCAGAAGGTACATTTTTCCCTATTATGAACTGTAATACTTCAGGAATCAAACCTAGATGCATACTCTCCAAGACCTTTGCTCATACTGGTTGTTTCATTACTAAGTCTAATATTTTTCTTTAGCTTTCCTAGCTATCCATTTTAAATTTAAATGTTGCCACTATAAAAATGTCCAGGAATTCCTATGATATAAATTAATTTCTGGTACACATTAGGGAAGACCAGGCCAACAACTTCTGCAGTGGTGTCAAGGCTAGCTCCAGCATGGGGTGGGATGCATGGTGCCAAGGTTCAAAGGCCTTGGTGGGCAGAGGCAGGGAAAGAGTGATACCCCACCTAACAACATAGATGCACAAGTTACAGAGAAGGTGGGCAGAGCTTTCTGCTGGCAATTTTTAACAACTAGTTCAGGGGCCAGTGGCTATCTTAACAATTGTTTTGACTGACCTAAACCACATGGTTTCCAGCATTTTGTTCATCCTCTGTACACATTAAGACAAATATCAGAATCCCCCCAAAAATAAGAAGCCAGAATTTTGACAGACTATTTGGACCTTACAGACACAGGCATGAGGAGAGATGATCCCTTGAAGTTCCCCAGAGTTTACCCAGGAACATATTAGGAGCCAGCCCTCCTAGAAAAGCTAAAATTTTCACAGAAGCCTTTGTCTTTTACATCTGGAATTACTATTTTGGCCCCACTTAGTGCTTGGAAAGTCTGAAGGCTAGATCTGTCGCTACTCCATTTAGGAAAGCTGAATAAATAACCAGGTCTGCAATTAATTATTTTCTTGAGGCATCAGGAGTGGATACTGAAAACTCTTACACCTCACCACATCCGTTCTTTAGCATAACCGATAACTTATTCATGCCTTCACCACTCTTAAAAGCAATGCAGTTATCCAGGACATATGCCAATATCATCCTTTTAGCACACACTTGAGAAGCTATGATGCACAAAATATTTCAAAACTTTTACATTGAAAAATTATTTCAATGTCACATGTAAAATATTTCTTTGTGTACAGAAATTCAAATTCTACACAATTAACAAAATCTCATATTCTCTTGATCCATCTTGTGGAAATGAAGCCTTTCTAAACGCGCAAATTTTGTATTGGCAGAAGTTTACACTTCACACACTGAGGCCACAATTTCTGTGCCTTTTTCTCCTTTTGCTAGGAATTTGTTTGCTAAGCAGGCTCTTGTCCACATGCATTAACACCCTATACTGCTTCGTTTAAGAGAGACATTTTTCCTCTCTCCCCCCACAGCATTTGTATTGAAGTTCATTGTTCTACAGGTTGTATTGATGTTGCTGTGCAAAGTTCAGACCTAACAAAGCTGCTTATCTGCATACTGCAACACTCTAAGTAGCTGCCTATTGATTTTTGCTTCTCCTTTAAAACCATCATGGCTTCTACAATTTTTCTTAAACACCCAATGTAAAGGAATGGAAGATAGTACATAGACACACAGTTTTTCAAAAAAACTTGGGAAGTCTTAAGACTAGTTAACTCCCCTTTAAAAGAAATGCATTTCATGTGTTTTGTGAAGAATATAAAATAAATCCAACATCTTAAGTGAAATCCCCTTTATTCATTAAAGAAATAAATATTCAGAAGGACATTGTGAATTAATATATCATGTTCTACTCAATATCATATAAAAATAGTTGGGGTTTTTTTTCCCCCCACACTTAAAGAGCTCCTAGAAGCATAGTAGCCTTACTAGAATTTCTGGACATAAGCACTTTAAAAGGCACATATTAGAACCATTCAATTATGAAGACAGACAGCAGTATTTTTAGCAAGACCTTTCTAGCAAGCCATTTAAGATATATTACACATAGGTGCCCAGAGTCCTGTCATATATCTTGGATAATATGTCTGCAAGAACGCTGTAGTTTCATGACAATTTCTCAAATTCTATTCATGCGTTTAATAATTTGCCCATTTTTATAAGATATCAGCTATTTTGGTCTTCAGAATCCTGTCATTTTATTAAGAAGTTAATTTTTGAAAATGGCAGCATGGCTCTTAGCAGACAGAAAGCTTTAGAATTATGCTTTCTTTAATGCTCACCTCAATACTGATCAAAAAGACATGATCATTTGGAAAGACAACCTCCAGTCTTGATGACTCCTCATAATTCTATAGATGGGCATTTCTTCAACACATGACAAGAACCTATTGTCTTTCAGCTATCATGCAACTGCTCCTGATTTGATATCTTAGGGTGCATTTATTATGTTCTGGTAGAACAGTCACTTTTTTACATTGTAATATATCTACTGTATTTGGTAACTTTCCATAAGCTTTTAATTTGGCTGCTTTTTTTGTGTTGGTAGGCAAGGTAGATGGCCAAAATTCTCATCTTAAGCACCACAAGAATACTTGCTCTGTCCAAAATAAAGACCAGTAGAGACAATTACTAGGATTTTTTCCCATACTCAGAAGGCTAAACTCAGGTCCTTATTCTGGCGAGTCATGATTCAGTTGTGATTTGTCTAGCTTCTCAGTTTCATGCATGCTTTTGAAAAAGAAATGTAGGAACTGTTTGTAATGAAATAAAGCCTGTCATCAGGTTTGGATTATGAAACCTACATTTGGGCCCTTTAAAAACTTTCTCCAGGATCCCAGGCTGAGTGACTGTGAGCAGTTTTATGATTTCAAGTGGAAAAGATGCTTAACTCAGAAGTTTTGTATCATTTAATGTGAAACCAGGCAAATCTTAGCAATTTTGGAAGACATTCTGTACTGTTCCAAAGGTTCAAACATGAAAGTCAAAAGAAGGCCAGGGAAAGTACAGAGACAGAAAAGACTGCATGAATCTCTGGAAAGAAAGTAGTATTTTTGCCTTACTTGAAAAACAAGTAGAAGGATTTACACAGCTGGAATACTCAAGAGTTTGCAGTACTACGTAGTTTGCAATTTTCACAGCATTTACTTTTCATTTTGGTCAAAGGGTACTTTTACTCATGGTCTCCTGTTCATCTGCTTCAAGAGACCAAAATAGTCTCTGCAAGTTTCTGTTATCAATGTGATACACAGACTACTTTTGATTAAGTGCAGCATGCTTACAGCCCGGCCAAATACACAGAAGGGCATTACTATTTTGAATGGCTACAGAGCGTTAAAGCTGTGCTTTTCTCAGGGAAGATGATGGCACCTTTGTCACTGACATATAACCTGCCATGGAATTAAAACACATGACACAAGTGATGAGACTTTTGAGGGAAGGAAGGAAATGGAGTGATCACACTGTGCAGAGACAAACACTGAAGAGAAAGCTATGTGGCATACAATGCAGAAGGAGCAGAAAGACAACCATAAAGAGCCTAAAGGCAGGAAAACTCTAGGAGTAGAAAGAGAACTCTGACTGGTGAGGACAACCAGAAATGATGATTGTAAAGAGATAAATACTGCTACCAGAGGGCTCAAATAGCGATCACCTAGAACCTTGTCTTCCAGCGCGGATTTGAGAGGAGGCTGGCAAAAGGTTGCACAGTATGCACATATCCTGTCATTTCCTTCAACTTAGATCTTACCATGGCCGAGGTCTTAATCAGAAGTTTAATTAGATGCCAGCTCTTATGAAGGAGCAGTGGTTTCAAATATTTTCCTGATTCTCAGTAATATTCATTGCTGTGACTTTAGATATTTGTCCACAAAAGATCTCACAAACATTTTGAATTGTGAAAGCAAAGATAAATAAATCCTTTTCTTTTTTTATTTAGCTGCTTTTCTCTCCTGATGGCAACGGTCAATAGTATATTTCACACCATTAATACATTAACAAAATCATGTCTGGTTTGATTAAGACATCTCAAATGACTACAATAAGTACTAGTAAAAGCACGTTGATAATAAAGTAAATAATTGGATGCTTTTCAAGGACTATAGTATTGAGGCTATTTTTACCAGTTGATTTGATAGACTTTTGATGGATTAGCTTAATTTCTATGAATTGCTTGAACTTTCAGGTTCATACATATTTCTCTAAAAAAAGTAGATGTGAAAGTCAAGCATTCCATGTTTGACAGCTAGGCATAATTTTTATTAGCTGCTTAGTAATGTTGATAGAATCTATATGGAGATCAGACTTGTGATTGAAAAGCATTTTATATTCATTTCCTAGGCAAACCATGGTTTCACCTGGAAGTGACGTGGCTGGTGCTGGATTTCAACTTTAATAGTAGAGTGAAGAAAAAAAGGAAAGAAGAAAAAGTCACCTGGAAAAAGACTAAACACAGCCCTGGAGGGATCTGCCAAATTTAATGTGATCATAAACATGACCCTCCCAATTCAACACTAACAGATACGATTTCTGGCTAAACATAATATTTTCTACTATATTTCCCCATAACTATCAACTTACGTGCATGCTGCTTTGGATTTGAAAGCACTTACCAGAGATATTTTTTGACAAGAACAATCCTTGACTTCACGTGCACTCAGCTAGGGCAGCCAAAATAATCCTTTTAGGGAGAAGTACCAGGACATGGGTCCATGACAAACAATACCTAGTGTAGAAATCACAGAAAATAAAAAGCAATAGAAGGAAGGCAGGCATCAGCATCCATACCAAGCTGTAAGTGTTCTTATTGATTGGATAATCAAAAGGTGAATTGCTCAGTAAGAACAGCAGTTAACCTATACAATAGTAACAAGGAACCAATTCTGATTTTAGGTGTGGATCTGTTGCTACATGAGAATGACAAAGACTCTTTTGTGGAGGAAATTGTGTTAACTCAGACAAACTTCACTGAGGTAGAAAGCTAATCTAGCTTGATTGCAGCATAAATGCATACATTTAGCTGTAGACAGTAGGTAAAAAATACTGAGAAATGGGTATTGTTACAAAGAAATATTTTCTATGTAGTTTAATCTTATCTTACGATTCTGTAGACTGAACAGTCTATGTAGTTTTTCCTCTCATCTGTATCTTTTGATTCTGAACTTAATAAACTTCCAAAAAGTCTCAACCTTTAATTATCTGGCTCACTTTTGAAATTAGGATATAGTTCCTACACTCTTTTGACTTTTTAAATTCATTTTTTCCCCTCCAAACTTCAATGTGGTGATACCTTTTATTTTATTTTTTGAATGCTGCCTGGAATTCTAGGCTTACAATCACAGTTCTGGCACCGTGGAAACAAGCCTAATTTCCGTAATAACATTTTTCCCTTTGTACTGATTTTATCCAATATTGTGAAATCAGTACAGCCAACAATACAGAACATTGAAGCTTTTCAGATGAAGTACATACTTTTTAACAGAGCTTTTATTGTACAATTTTGCTACTAGGGAAAAAAATAGTTTCTGTGGTTTCACTCCATAGAAATAAGCTGTGTTTTTAAGTAAATATTTGTTTATGGGAAAACAACAAAATACAGTTCAGAAGACTGAATGTGTTTCAGAACTATGAAAAACACAGCAAGCCAAATGAAAATTAAACACAGAAAATATTTCTACCATCTCTGGCTTTAAAAAGCCTAGTGTATTATTTGGGGGCACACAAAAGTTGCTCAGACTGTACACATTGTAATCAAAATCTTTTTGCCCACTTGCATTCTTTTTTTCACTAAAGATAATTGGGTTTATTTCCTCATAAGTGAGAATCACCAAATTCTTATGTCTTATAACTGCTGCATGATCAATATTACAAAGTAAGTGTTATAAATGAAGATATTTTACAGTGACTTAGTTAAACTGCACATGGTCTTTTACTGGGACTTAGCATAACCCTTGCCCCCATTTTGAGGAAGCACTGGAGAAAAATGAAGGGCAAACAATTTGCAACTGACTTTGTCTGGATTCTCTGAGTTATGTCCACCCAGCCAAGAAGTTAACTACACTTCTCCTGCTGTCTCTTCTCATGCACACACATATGTACACATACCGGAATATATTAAAATTTTAATACTTCTGTTTTATTTACATGTCTTATCTATTTGATATGATGTTTTTCAGCACAGGAATCATAACCTCCTATGTCTGCATACAGCTGCTACGAAAACCCATGCCTTAATTTTCCTGTTCCTGCATTATATATTAGTATAATATCAGCCTACTATTATTACGGAAACCATCACTAGGAAAGAGTCCCGTGTTTTTGCAGCAGCATGATACCAAATCACAAGACAAGCATGGATTTGTATAGCTACTGATTTTATCTATTAGCACTCACGAACAAAATAAGAGGGTGATCTATGCTGTTTCAAGATCATATCCAAGAAGGGTAATCAAGAACCCTATTCTTAAAATTGTCAACACCCCAAGTAACAATTTGACCACAGATGCATCCATATTTCTGCGTGAAACATTGTGCAGATTCCAGTCACTACAGATGCATTGGTGTGACAGATGCTTTTTTGGTGGAGAGGATAAATGGCTGTTTTAACTCTAGCATCATAACACAAGATTGAAGCCATGAGTTCTGCTCCATGGCAGTGCTGTTAGCAGCTTTAGGTCTGATCAGCTATTTCAAACTCTCTCTTGGCTGCAGCTTGAAAAGAACAAGGGAGGACACAGTGAGGCAGAGGATACTTAAAATAAATCTTGGCTGGTTGCGGTGGCTGAGGAAAGAGTTACACCACTTTATCACATACCCTTTGTACAATGTTAAATCTAAATTAATTAAATAAATCAGTTGATGAAATCACCCTATAAATGTGACAGCACATCATAATTCACTGCAGCTGCATGAGCAGGGAGCAGATGGAAGACGCTGGATTTTTCTTTGAGCTGAAGTGCCACTTTGCTGGTCCCACTCTATCTCTTTTAAGATTACCACAAGTGCATGTGTACAAAGGGCCTGATTCTGCAGCTGCTTTTTGCACAGTACTTCACTGTCAGGAACTTTCCATGAAAACAAAGCAGCTGCAGAACTGTACCTTTCCTTTTTTATTCACTCATAGGAGGAAAATCCTGGCCTGTGTTACACTGGTGGAATTGAAGACAAAAGTGGGTTTAAAGTTTAATTGTATCCACTAACAAGTGAAATGATCCTCCCTCTTGTCCTCTTGTTATCCATTGTAGATTAAACAGATTTCTTCTAACAAGGGTAATTGTTTCCTCTGAAGTTTAGGCTTCAGTACCAACAAGCAATCTGCATTTGGTCATCTCAGGCAGCAGCCTCAAAGAGAATTCTGCATGCTTTAGGTGAGCTAGAACTGAAACTTCTGAATTCACCTTTGCACCATGCAAAGTGAAAAAGAAGGAAGTAAAAAGGATTTTGAGTAGTCAATATGTCTCAAATGAAAATGGAGATGACTTGGAAATTGCTTCAGGAACAATTTATAGCTGTACATAAGTTGGAGCTGCCAGCCAGGCTCCCAGGAGCAGGCTGACCACCTCAGCCAGACCCCATGCAAGCGAATTCACTGCATGTGGAGCTGCACGCTGCTTGCAGAGGAAACCACCAGAGCAGCATTGCTCAGCTCTTTAATTCTTGAAGTCTTGATGCAGTGATGTGGGAGAACAGGAGGGTGACAGGCAACATTTTCATCTTCAGGTTCCAGGGGAAAAAAAAGGGCACAGAGCACAGCGACATATGTTGTCCTCCTCAGAGTAAACCAGCATGCCTGCTACTCCCTGTCCTGTGGAGGGACAGTAATGCTCAAGTTACAAATTGGGTTAATTTGCAGCAATTTGTAGCCTTACCCAAACGTGTAGCAAAGGAATATAAATCCTTCGATGGGTTTTACTGGATTGGAGTTTATGGGTTTTTTTCAATTCTCTCTGAAAATTGTCCTCAGGATTTGATGACTAGCAAAGGTAATATCCAAAACATGAATCAAGTGGGAGAGGAAAAAAAATCAAGGAATCTGGAAAATGCCCATATCAAGGTACTCTGCTCTGAGCAATGGAAATGATTCCCATACAGCTGAGGCTGCTAGCAGGTTGGGACTCATCTCCCCCTCTCATTTAAAGCTGGCATTAGAAATGAGGATTAATAGTGGTAATATATTAAACATTCTCATAAGTATCTGCCCAAACACTACTAAAGATAATGAAGGACAGAGAAAACCACCCTTACTTTACTGAGAGCACTGCTTGATGGTGGTGGTGTTCATGAACAAAGCTGAAGCTGCAGGAGAGAGAAGCATTTCTTTTTCCACTGAGGTGTCTGGACATGGTACCCACATAGGAACTTCACTTTGCCTCCAAATTTACCAGTCTGCATCCTCATGGATTATAGATAAAAACGTGCAATATGAGACAATGCAACTATTTTGAGGTGAACACTAATCACAGAGTCAGTCTTAAAATCTAAGAGTTTCGAGAAGCCAGTTTAACAAAACAGGGTCTATTAGATGTTCCTCTACCTTCACATTTCATCACCTACCACAGCTTTAAACTTGATTTTGAAAGATTAAGGATTCTGTACATCATTATTAGCTTCTCATTCTGTCTTTCTACTCTGTTATTTGTTAGGAATATTTGAAAGCTTAGACTTTTAAAACAATCCTGAAGCACTTAAAGATCAAGAGATAATTTTAATTGACACAAATGTTACAACTTCTGAACTACAAACCACAGAACCAGAACATTGCTTTAACATTAAGATCTCATAAACTAGAAGCCTATTTATATTGGAAGTTGAACAGTGATTTTGTTTCTCTTTAATTGTAGAATTCAACAGGCTATTTGTCAGACTCAGTATATTCAAAAACAAGTGAAACTGTTTCACAAAAACGTGTGTTATGTGGTCTAAATAAAACCCCTTTATGATGGCTTCTTAAGAGAATTCTATTTTTATCAGTTTCAGAAAAATACAGTATAAAAATTANAGAAGAAATTGTGATTGAAATGGTGGGTACTGACCTGTTGAAATAATAGGGTTTTAAGTTCTGAGAATGGTTACAATGGTTTTGAAATCAAACCTTTTGGCGTGGGATACAGCTGAGAGGGAAGGGGACAGATCTTCTGTAATTAGAGAATGAACAGAAATAGGTATTTCCAATGGTTCTGCATTTCAGCCACTAGCCTAGAAACAAGAAGGCACACAGGAATGCACTGAAAAGGTGGCTAATTTAATGAAGTGGTAAAATTAGGGGGTTTTGTTGCTGTCAGGTTGATTTTTTTTATGTGCATATGGTGAGTTTTTTGTTTGGTTTGGTTTGAGGTTTTTTTGTTGTTTCATTAGGTTTTTTTCCTATTCTATTCTCTATTTTAAAATGTCAAATAAACAAAGCTCTTCTCAGTGTTGAAAATGCCTTTGAGTAACATATTTTTGTATCAAGAATAAATACGTGAAATGCTTTTAGCATGCAGGTTACAATTTGGTTAAAAATTAAATATTTAAATATAGAGCAGACTTCTGATCTTAGCTTCCTAAACTTAATTTGAGTTCACACTAGTGGTACAGAGTACATTACAGCTGCAATATGGAATATCCTGGCTAGCACTTATGTTGTTATTCCCAAAATTGCAATACTGTGACCTTAAGGCACTTGAGTAAATGGAAGTTATCTTTCTGACTCGGGCAAATACTGTGTGGATATGCCATAAAAGCACACAATGTTCAAAACAATGCTAAATTAACAGCTGACCTCTCTATGTGCCAAGCTGTCTCACATTGATCTGTGGGGTCAGAAATAGAGATCATAGGAATAAAATCAAAAAGAACAATAAAAATAATAGCACATAAAATTAAGTTATCATCTTCCAGGAAAAAAGAAAAAAAAACACCACACAAATTTGGATCATCTTCCATTAGAGAAGAATTCAAGCAGCCTAATTTAGGTATGAGTTCGAGACTAGTCCTCAAAAAGCTCCAGTGAAAGAACAGGAAAATTCAAATTGGACTATGGGCAGTATATTAAATGACTTGATTCTGCTAACTACTGCCATGCAGCACGTGAGAGTGAGCTTTGCATTCAAAAAGAAGACGAGATTTACCGCAGAAAAAACAGACATGGTTGGTCAGGTGTGACTGTGGGATCCCAGGAACAGCTGCTCATTCTTAACTTTCTGTCCCTTTCTACTCTACACTATGGCACAATAATAGGCCCATTGATGACAACAGATTTCAGAAATAGATAAACTACCTTGAGAACTGGGGAAATAAATTCCTTTTATCATGGTTTAATGGTGATTTTATCCAAGAGTAGTAGGTGATATGACATCTTTCCCTCTAAACCTTTCAGTTGCTTATCCTGCTGTTGTGACAGATGGCAATCATAAAGCACTGTGTCTCTATTTTACAAGAGTACTGAAAAAATAACCAAGGTGATAAATCCTGTGTATGACTTTTGTCCTCCTGCTCTGGTGGTGAAAAGCTTTATAGTAGGCTTCCTTCAATGATCCATAATATTGATTTTAGGATTTTTAAATACCTAATCCAATGGTTTCAAATTAAGCGAAGAACACCGCACCTGATTTGTGAACTGTCTTAATATGATGAATAGCTAGAATATCTCTATCAGTCTGTTTATATAAGCTCTAAGCTTTACACAATACAGCTTGAACTCTCTCACCTGTCATTACTAGAAATGCTAACTACCTTATTAATATTACATACATCTACTCATCATTATGACAGAAAAACAACATGTTCATATTTACAGCAAGAGTCACAGCTGTGGGTGTCCCTTACAAAATGAAATTAGGTTTGATTTTGTGTCATGACAATGTTCATTAATGACACGTACTCTAAAAGGGCAAGATCAGACAGATCCATGAATCATGGCAACAACAAAAAATTACTATCTCAGTGAGGGTCCACATGCCTCTCTCCTCTGTCTGACTTCCTACATATATTACATGCTGGAATTTGACTCTCTGCCCTTCAAGGAGGAGCCCCTTAGAACACAAGGATGATACTATACATACATACATTAGACCAACAACAAAGGCTCAATAGGCCACATTAACCAACTTAATAAACATATCACGCAGATGTATAATACAATAAAACCTAAAAAAAAAGACTGTGACTCCTCCCCACTTTTTTTTTCAACTCATGCTAGAAATAATTCTACTATCAGAAATCAGCTAGTTCTCAGAAAGCCCTTAGCTAAATTGGAGACACAAGCTTGAAATGCTTAATTTTGGAAAGTTTCAACATTTCCTGAGAAGCTTACATCTGATAACAAACTTACCAAAGTTGTAAGATATTTGAAGCAAAGAGTAGTTTTACATCTGCAAAATGTTTGATAAATTCTTGGGAAATGGGTGAATAATAATTACTATGATTTCTTAACTGAGAAAAACGTGTACAATTTTAAAATCCTGGGAAATCCACTTACTTATATGATGCTGTAATAACAAAAATTATGTCATCTATAAAGAACATAAATCGCTATGTGAACCAGAAATGCTAGAAACCCTAAAATAGTACTAAAACTCGTCTCTATAGGACAATAGACGGCTACAGTCTAGAGATCTGCACAAATGAGTTTCAATTCAGCTATATATAAAAAAATGTTAGAAGATAAAGTTTAAATAAAATGATTATAAGAAACTCCTTTGGCATCCAGTTAATTTTCTATCAAGATTATAATTACAGTATCATTAGATTTGGAAGTGCAACATTTTTTCCCTCCATGAGTAAAGCAGCACGAGTACAGCTGGTACACATTGTAAGGAAGGAAATGTCACAATTTTCCTCCCCTAAAGCTCTTTCTCCTTTTCTTAATTTAATATATATTAAAATTAAAAGTTCACTTGTTGAATGAATGATTGTACTTAAAGGATATGTTCTTGACTTTTTTAATTTGAAAAAATAAATTTATTAGTTTTAATCAAATAGCAATATTTTCACAGCAAAATTTAGACACAAACTGGACTTGCCTTATTCTTGAGAAACTGATTTTAATGTGCCCTGGATAAGCACTAAAGGGAAAATGAGACATTAGATCATATTTTTCTAGCTTTTTCTATTTAATTACTTTGCCATTGAGAGTATGGCGTATTTAGAGGACCGACAGTTTAAAACGCTCTCAGCAATCAAAACTAGGAAAAGCCATATGTGCTTATTATCTGATTCACTTTTTAATTCCTCACAAAATAACTTCACAGATTGTTACTTTCCTTTTACATCAGCCCACTCTTCAAACTATCAGGTAAGCTAGAATTCTGGTTTGTTTCCACTGTCTCAGAAGAAATGGAAGGTCTTCAACTGTACCTGATTCTCAAATCTGTGTAAAAGTTAATGTGCCCTACAGGAATGATCTGCTGCCTCTTTTGTGAAGTTCATAGAAAATCTTGAATTTTAAATATCCTGTGTAATTACCACTACTGACACTAAATGCATAGTAAAACTTTTTATTTTCCCTGAGATGGACAGCACTAAATAATAGTTTGTGAAACATATGTACAGATATGTACATATAAAGACACCTATTTCAAATTACATATAGCTTAAAAAAGATAACTTGTGGTTAAAATTCCTTACTTCAATTTTATGCTGGAAAAGGAACAAAAATGCTGAACTTTGCTAAAAGACTTTGGTAGAAGACCACCGTGTAGTACTAAATATAATTTCCCAAACTTGAAGACGATTGCTGACGCAAAAACGCAGTCGGAGCCCAACCAGCCATCACTTCTTCTTCCCTCCATATGTAGAGGAGAGACAATAATATTACAGTTTCTGAGTAGCTAGTGTTAATTTCATACCGAATAAGACAAAAAAGCTCCATGCAAGAGGTAACTGCAACTGCTCAGTAGGAGTAAATAAACAAGAAGCTACCTGAAAGACTGTGCTGTCCCAGACACCTTATTTCATACATTCTTTTGGCAAATGAGACAGGAAAAAAAAACATTCAGAGGGTACAAAGCTACTTCAAGCAGGCACACTGCAGGCTCCAACCAACTTTTCAGAGCCACTAGGAAACATCTGGTAGGAAACACAGTACTGGAAAAGTATCAGCCCTTCAAAAAGAGAGAAGAATGACTGAAGTGGAACATGTGTCAGTCTCTGGGGCTGTTTCACATACTGCTAATCAGGAATAATTCCACCAAAGTCAACTGATATTTATAAGCATAATATGAAAATAATAGTAAGACCATTAGACTTCTCCTAAGGATGTAGTTACATGCTCATTTATCTTGATGACAATGCACGTTAAACAGGCCTTAGCACTCTTTCATGTCCTGCTGCGTGTTTATTTCTACCATCCAGAATTATAACGCAAAATACTTCTTAGCGCTGGCCTCTGAAAAGCATTTATGTAAACAACTACATAATATATGTGCTCACACATAAAGCTACATGACATGAAAGAGAAACTGGCCTACTAAAATAAATAAAAACTACAATCTTAACTAGTCAGAAATAGTTAAAAAAACACCAAACAACAAACACAAAATAGTCCCCAGCAAAAGTACAAAGAATTGTTTCTAATGAACAATTGTTAAGGGTAGTTTTTTTGGAACATATTTTAAACATATACGGCTAGCTTCCTCTGACAGGCTACATTTTCAATTTCACACATTATGTGAGCTTGTGGATCAATGGCTCAGAAATTTTCCTGTTCAGTCTGGTCAATTGTGCCCTGCAGTCTTGCTATACCGTGGCTGGGCAGGCACCCAATTCCCAGCTTGCCACCTAACACAGATGTTAATTCCAGGGATGTTGATAGCTTCTAAAGAAAATGCCAACTTAAGAGTATGTGGTAGTGGCCATCTTGCCCAAAACAAATTGTACTAGTATGACATAATCCAGGCATAGGTGGGCCTTTGTCATTGCTGCTTCATGCTGGTGCCTTATACCATTGTGCTTGTAAATCTCTAACGAATGAAAGCAGTAAGGGTAAAATAAGATGAAACTTCTGAAGAAATAAAGAACACCCAACTCATTTAAAGAGCCAAACAAGACTTAATCGTGTACCTATAACTCAAATTGCACTCATGGGCCAAACAGTTTAGGATTTTTTTCCCTTTCTTCCATTCACCTTAAATTACACTTGGACTTCAAAGTAACCAAAGCTGTTATGGCAGCAGGTTAACATTCAACTGTTCTTTTTTTAAATTTATACATTGATTCTTTGTGTTTCCTCTCACTAAATGACCTGAAAGACACCACCACCACTTTCATTTTGATGAATCATCCAAGTTCAAAAGGAAAAGATCTCCAGGAGTTCATTTCCTCTGTGACACTACTGAGAGAAGACAATTTGGCAAAAGAGGAAGTGGAGCAAAGTCTCTAGCACAGAAATGCCTGGAAGCATACAGTCATGATAGATTACGTACTGAGGAGCAGCCACACTTCATGATTTTAAATCCAGTGTCAGAAGTCCATAGTCTAAAAGACTTTCTTCCTGATACCACTGTAAACCTTACTGCATTAAGTAAATCTATCAACCAGGCTGTTGTTGCCAAATGACTTAAACACAACATACAGATTCAGCAGAGGTCTTGAATGGTAGCAGCCGAAACAACACAACAGCTGGTTCTGTAGATAGAACCCGAGTAACAAGCTCTTTAAAACTTCTTTCAGACTGCGCCCAGCTCTTTAGGAATACACAACCTGTGTATTTTCTTTTCTGACAAAGTGACTATGTTTGCCAATTTACAAAGATGCAGCAAATCTGATTTTAGTGTTGTATTTCATGGGTGTGACGCAAGTGGCACCTGCACACTGTGGAACAGAGCTCGCCTAGCAGTGACCCTGGGCCACGGTTCTAAACGGATCTCGGCAACCTGTGATTTTGTGGAACAGATTAATAGATGATTACTATGGAAATACAGGGTAGTAGCAGAATATTAGCATAATAAAATATAAGCCAATAAATACAGCAGTTGCTTGTTGAAATATAATTTCCAGTCAGGCAACTATACAGCATTACAAATAAAACAAAACTGAGAGTCTCTATCCCCTTTTAAACATTTAGCCTTTGAATCTTCTGGAAAATTACATCAGGTTTTTTGTTGTGTTTGGGGTTTTTTGGTATGGTTGGGTTTTTTCCCTAGGATGTTGCATATTATCAGCATGCTTCTCCCTACTTTTCACACACCAGGCTCACAGTTCTTATTTCTCATTGGCAGTCTAGTAGCTGAATAGCAAACAATCAGTGTTGATTAAGTTTATAAAAATTGAGTTCCCCATCTTCTAATCAATATTTTTGTTGAATTGCAACACTATAAATTTTCTTGGCCATTTACTTTATTCCCCTTCCCATATGAACTAACCCTTCCCAACTAGTAGTTAGGAATGTAACCTATTCACACATTAGAATGATCTATTACCCAAATCCCCAGTGTGCTGTTTTCTGTAATAGATGTTTAAGTACCATACTTTATATGCACACACAAATGCACATGAATGAATAAATCACTGAAATCTTCTTGAGATTCATTCCATTGAAAATACACATATTCCTTAATCCGTCCCAAAATTTTGACCTTTAATTAACCTGAGTCACAAATCAACATGCAAATCTGTATTTAAATTGCTTTCTTCTGAAATAAAGATGCTCTTAAAATTGCCTCAACATTACAAAGTCTGAAAGAAAAACTGCAGAGACAAAGGAATTAATGAATATTCATGTATTATAGCATTTTTTCCTGACTAATATGCATTACGGTTTTTCTCTATGCTGGTTCTAGTATTTTTTTATATTTATAATACAGCATGAATTTTTATAAAACTTCACCCACCTTGCCATGGTTGTATTCAGCTGTGACATGAATGGGAATGCTATGGAAACTGTTACTATTTTCCCAGAAGCATATATGGCATGAGGTTCTGAAGATTTGACTGTGCTCCCTACACCTCCCCTCCACCACACATATGACCTCCAGTCCATACTACATAGCAGCAAGCTCCCTTACAAACCGAGGATTTCAATTATGCACACGGTAGCATGTCCGTACACTGGGAAGTGCATGACAGCTAATCACATACCTAGTCTTGAATACTGTGACAAGTACGTCAACAGGCCACCAGTTTTAGCACATGGTTAACTGAACAAAGATTGATTCACCAAATGTTTTTTGTCCTATCTTAAACCTATTTTTCAAAAGGTGCTTATATTGCTGTCTTCATTGTCACACCTGCTCAGTGCCATGACCCCTTCATAGCTACATCAGTCAGGAAAAGTTGTGCTAATTCTTCTGAATATGCTTTAAGATTCATATATTTTAAATTTGAAAAAAAAAAAATCAGGGATTTTTCTTGCACAGCTACAATATGATCAGTTTCTCATATTAAAAAAAAACCCAACAAAAACAACTCTTGAGTAAATATGGCCTTTTATGTTGACTCCATTTGATTTAAACACCTGGATTATCTGTGCTAAGGAACCCCTTGATGGAGGGCAAGGAGTCAAATGGATAAGCTGTGGCAGAAAACGCTACCAGCTACTAGTGGCAAAACACCTTTCTGACCTACAAGTGACATGTTACTGTTCTCAGGTATCACTACAGAGAAGACTGCATGTTGTTACACTTATCAGAAACCTCATAGCTTTTCTCTATCATGAAAGTCACTTCACATCCCATCAGCAAAGTAAAGGGAAGGAGTCCAAGTATATGCAACGATATTGAAATCAGGATTAAAAGGCTAAAGCTTCAGCACTCTGGTACCCTTTATCTTTCTAATTATGTAGAATATACCCATTCAGTTCTCACAGAGTCCCCCTGGTACTTTAGGGGGATTTGATAGCTTTTGATCAGTTCTGTTGTGTATACATTGAAACAACAACTGCTCAGTTAAAATACACAGAACAATATAAGGTATGTTTTGGAAATATGCAGAATGGTGTTTACATGGCTTAGAGAATCATAATCAACTTTTACACAGGATATGCTTAGCTTAGCATTCTTAATTATTTTGGTTTTAAAGTATTGAGTGTTAAGATTAATACCCACCCAACTAACTTTAATTTTCTAAATTAAAGGGTACTATCACATGAGAAAGTGCCATATTTCATGTCTGTGATGAAGGAAATGCTCTAAAATACATAAAACACTAAAATTGTTATCACAGGCAAACTTCTGTAACAATTATGATACCAGAGCAAATGTAGGCACTAGAGAACAGAAGTTATTATTGTGAGAAATGGTTTATATGACATAGAGAACCTTTTTAATTGAAAACTGTATGAAGCCTTTAAAACATTAAAAAAGGCAGCAGCAGTTGGAGGTACAGAACCAGGTACCTTTAAATACATTGTGAAAAGTATTCACATGCTTAACTATGCATACTATCCTTCTGCCTGACTTGAAATTTTGTGAAACTTATTATATCCTCGGATGAACCTGTCAAATAATTATGCCTCAGACTAAGATATCTGGGTGAAAAGACACCTAATTCTCCTTCCGGTCCCTCCATTAACTTTTCTGTGATCATTGGCCTATTATTGAGATGGGATTTGTAACAGAGCCTAAAGGAATTCTGCAGGGAAATTCCACTGAAATTTTCTGACAAAAGGGCATTTAACTTCTTTACACTTTCAAAAGGCTCAACTGTAATATTCCAGGGCATCAGGTTCACCATCTATGAAATAATTTAGTTCTTTGACTCATGGGATGTCCTGATGGAATTAATACTCGAAAAATAAGAAGAGTATACCACAGGTGGATAAAAACATACACATATTTGAATACATACATGAAAAAAAGTATTATTAACTCTAATACATCTACTTCAGCATATATGTAGAAACCTATTACGAACAATTATCATCTCCCTAGTGCATTTCACTGGTGTCTAAAGGAGTTCAACCCATTAAGATATGAAGCTCATTTGTGCTAATGAAAACATAACCCCCCCTCAAAGGTCTGTGATACTGGCCACAGAAAAAGAAGCAGAGGTGCATAGACCAAGAACTAGACACCAGAGAGGTAAAGAAGGTCAGTACGCTAAGTTCACACTAGTAGCAATCTACTTCAAACTGAAGAGCTGCAATCATATACTCACTCTATTAGTGTATGGTTCTAAGAAGAACAACAGAAAACTTGCATACTTGCACACTTATATATACATAAAGTATGCATATTCCATGAAAACCAGAGCGAGTGACAAATAGACATGCAAAAAGCATAAAATGTATGAGGATGTTGAGTTCTGTGTCAAGAAGTTAGGAAACACTGGAACTTCTGTGACTTGTAACTCAATTTTGGCCGTGTATAGAAACATATTTTGATCCAGCCTTTGATTATATGGTTTTGCCATACGTTTTCTTCCACAAAACCAGCATAATTTAGGCTGTGGGTCTGTTAAATTGTACAGTCTCCTAGGAAGAGAGGGAATATAGAAACTTCATAAGAAAGAATTGAATGTGGCCTTGAAACATTTAGAGATTCTGCCCTTTCCAGTTCTAAACCTACTTTCTCCTTTGCACTCCACACGTGTATATTGACCACACATATGACTGCACAGAGGTAAGTATAAGATTTTGGTGTGGTGACTCACACTTCAGTTCCCATTAGGGTAATGGGCACTTTGGTTTTATACATATAACCAGCCCTTATGACAAAAATATTTCTGAAAACTGCATCTGAGTTCAGAGTATACACTGGAGGAAGCATGGGACTCAGAACAGACAAATAGTCCACCAGAATAAAAAACATAGAAACTGTATATCTAAATGCCAGTGCACAGAAGTGTAGCTAGGGGGCCAGTCAAGGAAGGTTTGGTTGCTCTGGGTTTATACATGCCTTGCTGGGAGGAACATTTGGATAACCAGTTACAATACATAAGTAAACATGTGAAGGATTAGAAGTATTTTTAAATTCAAAATATGCCACTAGAATCACACCAATTATACTGCAACAGAATTATTTGGAAAGATGGAGTATAAAGTGTGCCCTTGCTGACCTTACTGTTCAAAATTACTTCCATACATGGGCAATAGAATTAAACTTCTCCCAGTAATCTCTTTTCATTGACCACCAAAGAAAGGATTCTGATTTATATATATCTACAAACACTCACACACTTAAACATGCATGCAAACACCCACCCACACATACATGGTGCTTAGGAATATTGTAGTGGAGATAAGCCTTCTCTTGCTAACGTAATTTAGGACAGAGGTCTTGCATACTCCTGAGTCACGAATGCTTGAACTACAACCTCATTACCACCCTAGAAAGTACGCCTTATGGAAACTGCTATTGCATGATAAACTGGTGTCTAAATCCCTGCAGGGAAGCAGAACAATTATTCTTAGACATAGCACAGTTGTATTTTTATTAATGGGAGGGAAGAAGAGGATCATCTGCAGGGCCTTCTAATACACAGCTGCAATTAAGAAATACCCTACCAATTTCAATGAGCGCATTTCTGTTATTCTCCTAGAAGCTGCGAAATCCCTGCTTTGGACACTGCAAGACTGAGAGCAAAGCAGTCCAAATAGGACTAATAGGTCAATTCTGCTTTTGCTTTTAGCACTGCATGCATAAAGCAGCAACACTGATTTCATGGGGGGTGGGGGCGGGGATTGGAACTTTAAGACACACACAACTAGATGGCTATCAGACAGACCCTGAAGGAGCAACGCTGGCACTTATAGAATGAAAAGAAACTACCCAGGAATAGGAAATAAACAACTTGTGTTGACTTCCATGAACACACTTAGAAGTTAAAAGCAGCCAATGGAAAACAGAGCACATAGCATTGGTCCTCCGTCTCTCTGTGACCTGAAAATTCAATGATGGTTTCAGAGATACCTAAATCACATAGTTCATACAAATAAAAGACAAACAGCATTTCAAGGTGGTTCATTATCAACTCGGATGTATTAATTCCTTCAAAGCTGTTTGCAACACAGCTGATTATTACTTATTTGTAAAGAAATATCTTACTAATGAAGATAGAATGAAAAGAATGGATACAGATACACATATACATTTATCCTGCACTGAGCTAGGTTGCTACAATTTAAAACTGTATTTGATGTAGTCTAATTAGAAATATTGATTAAAATGAAGCCAGCGCACTGGAAGGATGATGATAATAGGCTAATAATAACAATTGATTTTGCTTTGATAAATGAACCAAAATGCAAACTGAAGGTACTTCAATTTTGACCTATATATGGCCCACATTCCCTTTTCTTCTGTGCTGTGTTGAGTTTCTGAGATTTGTCCAGAATATAATGATAAATCTGAAAACACATAATTCACAGAAGGATTTGACAACAGACACTTCTCTGATGGCCCATTTTGAAATGCAGAGTTGTTGGGTTCCCCCCTCACTCCACTCCAGCTTTACTGAATTACATGTAGTGTGTGAGCAGCAGTAATAGTAATTAAAAATAATGAGGCCTGCTAGGTCTGCTAATTCTATTATCTTTATAGCATCAGGCTTCAAGCAACTCACCAGCAAAACAGCCCATATGAGACATCTCTTTAGAAGGTTCAGTGGCTGTTTACGCTGCAACAGTATAATCTTTCTAGCCTGGAAATAAATAAATAAATGAAATCAGAAAACAAAATCAAAAGCAGACATTAGCAGACAAGGTTCAGGAAAAGCAAAGGTTAATTAGTTGATAGTTGGCATAAAATATTTTTTTTTTCTCCCCACAAGAAATTCTGGGGTAACTATATAAGATGCTGCATCATTAATTATATTTATTTATTTAATTATGTCTTTGCAAAACCTTTTTTCTTCATGGAATAATATGAAGAGTAGAATTTAGCAGGCACTGACTTTCTGTGTACCCTATTAACTCAGTGTAAACCCCACAAAATTTGTCCAGAACCTTTCAGCTTTGGTGGAACCAACACCTCTCTTCCAACTTGCAGGGTGCTAAAAAGCAAAACTGAGGTGCAAGCATAGCACAAGACTATTACACAATAGGCCCTTTGTCTCTCAAAAACAATTAAATGCAGAATTTTGTTTTATTACTGCTACACTCTGATTCAGTCTCTGAGCCCCACAAGATACAAATGCTCAGTAGGAGATGGTTTCTGCAGCTCACTAGTACTTAATTCCTTACATGTCAAGTGAAACAGTAGAATTTCAGTTCCTCGGTTTAACATTTGCAAAACAACTTTCAGAAGATAATAAAATGTTGTGCAATATTCCTCTTTCTGCAGGCAACCAAAACCAATAGCCTTCTGGAAAACTATGAATAGCCACCCTCTGCCTCAAGAGTCTCATTCAGCAGCTCATTTGCGTTCACTGCATCACCAGCTCTCAAGTAATGTCTTTATCTACAATGACTGGAGGCACATTTTCAGTGTTAGCGGTAGAACGCGCACGTGTGTTCACAAACACACAGAGCTCTGGGGGAGAGGAGCTTGCAGTACTTAAATATTTTTGTATCCTGCATCACAAGGTTTATCAAAGGAAGACGGTGCTGAATCCAGCATTTGGCCTCACTACAAACATCTTTAAATCTCCTTTGAATCACAAAGGTGACCAATGTCATTAAGACATTAAAACACGTAGCTATTTAAGCTGATCACAGAGCATCACAGTTTGAACACAAGGAAGTTACATATTACTATATAGAAATGTTTCCCAAAGCCTTGATCCTCTCACAACAGATTTTAGAAAGTAATCCAAACTGGCAGGCACTGCAGTAGCAGATATTGCTTGCAGACAAGGGGTGGGGAATAAAATTCAAATTCAATTCAAGAAATCAAACCTGCGTTTTGCAGGGAAATAAAAAAATCAAAGTAATCTAATTTTTTTAATTTTTTTTTTTTAAGAGGAAACAGAAATCTCTCAAGCATATTGTCACATTGTTTGGAAAATTATACAAAATAATACCGCTGACATTAAATGCCATTTTGCTATTTAAATGTCAAAACTGAAACCCCCAAGTGTAGCACAAAAGAGATTTTTTATTTTGTGTTTTCATTTTGTGACACCACCCTCATTTATTTGGAATGTTTTAACTAGTTCCAGGTCTTTTCACAAATTACACTAGGATTTATTTTAGGATATCTTGGGGTTTTTTAAGATCACAGAATCATAGAATGGCATGGGTTGGAAGGGATCCCAAGGATCACAGAGCTCCAACTGCCCTGCCACAGGCAGGGCCACCAACCGCAGGCCTGGATCTACACATATATATCTTTACCTTAAGAAGTTTGTAGGTTTACTTTTAATATTGGCTTTTTTCTTTTAAGGTTTATTTTGGTTTGGGTTTTTTTAAGATAATGACAGAGCATACCTAATAATTCTGAAAAAAAAATATAAAACTATAGAGAACTTTTTTTCAGGGTTGTATTTGTACTCCTGGATTGGGAAGTAATGCTGCTAAATTCAGTATCAAGTTGCTTAATTACGGGATAAGTCACAATGAAATGACTGTATTTGTAACTTAACACAGTAAAAAAAGTTAAAAGAAACAAACAAGAAGATAATATAAAATTTAAAACTTTGCATGAGAAATAAAAGGGAAACATACACACTTAACTATTTAATAGCCCAAAACAATAGACACCAGCAGTGAGGCAATTTTTCCCATATTTGTGTTTTCCATTTCCTACAACAATACAGATATCTGAATAATAATGGAGTTTATTTCAGTAAACAATGCCCTTCATGTGACATGCTTTCTCCACAATTTGCTACTATTCTTTTAACACGTATATCTTATATTCTTATTTCCAGTATTTCTGTAAAATCATCAAATTCTATACCACATCACTTGTGTACATACAAGTATGTATGCAGTCTCTTCAGCAAGTGTGGTTGTCTGCCTGAGCTGTGTTGCCATCTGTCTGTGGATTCCTCCAAATCAGAAGCTACAAGCAACAGCAAAAGCAAAGGTCAGAGACCAGCTGCAGAAATTAAGAAGTCTCTCATCTATATTCCTATAAAATAGGTACAAAAAAAAAAAATCTTAAAATTCAGCACCAATGAAAGCAACAAAGAGCAACGTCTATCTGAGATGTGGTAACTAGCCTCTGGGATCTGTGCATCACTTGCTGGAAACAGTCGGACCTGGGGAGACCTGCACGAGATGCTTGCCAGCACCTTTGATACCTAGAAAAGACAGTATCATGAGACTCTTCCAGCTAACCTGGACTCTTGACCTCCTTTCAGTACACAGCCCTGTTTTTCTGGGACTCACCAGAAATCCACTATCCCATTTATCTTATATCCCTGCTACCAATATGAACATTATCTAATGTGGATGTTGTTATTTTAGGACATATTCACACAAGAATATTCACATGGTTCTCTACATATCTCTATGTGAACACGGACGACGTTTCCATCTGTCTGGAAAAAAACAGTCTGGCCTTGGTTCTTACATGCAGAAAAGCAAAGACAATTCAGCCCTATGTGTTTCAATTACCTTAACAGATTGAGATAAGTTCAAACACAGATTTCCAAGAATAAAGATTGAAGCATTGGATATGCAAGCATTGAAGTAGAATCCTTGGTGATTTTAGTGGGAGTTTTGAAGAGACTCTAAGTTCAGATGCTATGTATTTGATTTAGCAGTGGTTGTTTACCAACTCATTTTTCATCCTCAATACCCTCTTCCAGCTATCTCATGTATCGTACCCATAATTGCTGTGGATTGGAGAACACCATTCTGTGGATTGAATGGAAATGGAAAGCATAGGAGGAAAGTCACAGATAATTACACTGGTTAGCATTAGTCCGACTCCAAGGTAGTGCTGGCAGAGAAATACAAGAAAATATGAAATTGGTTTTCAGCCCAATGCTGGAGAGTTGCTGTATGGAATCACAGGGAAGCCACTCAGGGAAAAATGTATTAAAAACCAAGTGGTATGTTCCAAAGAGAAGCAGCACATCCCTGCTTCCTTTCAGGGATTCATAACAGAGCATTGGAACTCCTAAAGGAAAAAAAATATCAGTAATTTCAGCTTTAGCCTCTTAACAAATGTATAAAGAACTTCAATGGAATTAAAAAAAAAAAAAAGCAAAAGAGAGCAATAGACCCTTCTGAATATGTGGATCCAGGCAACAGAAGCAATCAGTCTCACCCAAGCATGGGGAAAACACAACTCCAGCGAAACAGATCATGTGTCCACTCTCCTTGGGAACTTTCACAGCAATCAGCTGCATCGTTGTTACTTTTAATTAAATGCACATTGACAAAATGGTGATAAAAGACTCTTGTGACATGAGCAAAATGAAAGCACACAAATAATACTTAGCAAGTAATTTATGAAATCATCTTAATCAAAGATCATTACAAGCTGTCATGTAAAGCATGGCTTTACCCTCTGCTATCAGTTCTTTGCTTGAAACTTGGCCTTTGACAGTTAATGACCACACTGCTGTAACACATCCTAGATCAGGAACCCGATTCAACCAAAAACTCACCAGATGAAAAGGATTGGTTTCTTAGGCTGGATCAGGTCTGTTGTTCTAGGTTCAGGGCATGATCACACACGCATGTACTCAAGCACATGAAGGAACACAGGGTGAGCACCTGCCCTTTTCAACAGCACTGCAGAATTGTGTCAAAGGGAGCTGCTATGGTTAACCTCAGTCTGGCAACCTGATCTTCTCAGAGGTTACAGTATTAAATAGGTTCTGCTGAACCAAACATGTCCCAGCACACATGCAACTGTCTGTCCTAAAGCACTTCTGAAACCAACATAAAGAATTGCTTCTGTGCCTGTCAGCAGAAAGGGCAAAACCACTCTTTTCAAAGCTGTGAAAAAGTTACAGAAAGAGGAAACAGCTAGGCAAGAAGAGTTAACACATTTTTCATCAATGCTTCGATAAAAGTTCATTCTACACTCACTCTATATACTTACCAGATGGAATAGACTAAATTAATTGGATTAAGCATATTTTGCTAATGGCACTATAGGAAGGGTATCCACAAACCTACACTGAACAGGTACAGCAGCTATGCAACTGAACTAACTCGGCAAAGGACTACAGAAAGCCCTATTTTCACTTACACCAATTACAGATCTTTCATATAAAAAGCAGAAAGGGAATATTTGTCTAAATGGCAACAGTTTCTTATAAGCTCCTGACTTGTGCTGTAGCCAACCTCTTTCCACCATTATCAGCCTTGCAAAGCCAGAAATCATCACTTTGGTATAGAGAGTTTCAGATTTGCAAATAGGCTGCTATTTTAATTACTTTCTGGCTCTCATTAGTGGAAATTTTCATCTGCTGAGGTTACGTATACAAGAACTGGTCATTCTCCTAAAATTAATTGTATGCTTGCTCCCCAAATCCTACAGTAATAGATAGCTCAAAAATACATGCAGTTATAGGAGTCCTACTGAAAACAGTGCTAGAAGAGCAGGCAGATTATAGAGTTTAGTCCTCAGCATCACCCAGTGGTGTTTAGTGAGGATCCTTTCGAGTGGGTCATCAGTAGAAAATAAATCAGAATATCATAGCCTAATGTTTCCTATTGGCTCTGATATTAGGACAATGTTTTCTCTGAATGTGTCTAAAACGCTGTCTTTCATGGCTAAGGAGGTTTTTGCATATGATGGGGATATCTGCACACTTCATTTTGCTATTTAAGTAGAATTAAGACTTTTGTCTGAATGACTATGTTAAGTTGAAATAGCTCTGCCACCAAGAAAAGCAGATGCTGGAGCTGGCCTTCCTAAACTTGAAGCAAAGTCTGTCATAAATGTAATTACAACTGTTTTGGTCTTGTCTTTGTACCACTGTGTCTTTAATCTATATCATTTGTAAAAACAAAAGTACTATCACAAAATATATTTGCTATAGCACTTGCGAAAAATTACTACTTACTTCAGTTCAAACTGAACGCTTTGATCTGTCTTCAACATACACATGGAAATCATTAAAAAACTGTACTCATGTCCTGTCCTTTAAGCATGCCTTCCAAATTTTACAGAATCTTCCAAGATTCAAAGTCATGTTAGACCAAACTCTTTCTATTAGCATATAGTGTGCTACCAACGCAGAACTGAAGAAACAAGAGTGCTTATGAAAGTCACCTTCACATGTGAAAAGAAATTCAGCTGTTTGGCCTGATAAGTACACATCACTGAAGACACCATGCTGGTCCTGGATTGCCATGATCTGAGTCCCAAGTACGCTGGCCCTTTCCTCCTCCCCCCTATTCATTCCTACATTTCCCTTTTGCTATCATTGCCATACACAGCCAGCCACACCAAGAACTGTGTTCAAGGAACTGATTCAGCTGAAAATTAGCTGAGGAAGACAAACAGGGCCAGTGAGGGTCAACAGGAGCAATCTGAAGTTAGATTGCCTTAAACTGATCTTGAAACAACACCCTTAGTACCCAAAAAGGCTACTCTTCTCTGTATCTATCAAGATGTGCACAGAGTCAGCTACCCCATTTAATTGCATAGCCATAGCTAAAAGCTATGAATGAGAGCGGAAGGAGATAGCCTTGTCTGAAACTTTATAATGCAACCTGGTGCGCTGTAGACATAATAGAATTATTTGCTAAGCCAGTCCACACATTAGAAGAGCAGCTGCCTAGTGCCTAACTACAAAATTACTCTGTAAATGAAAAGCAGGAATAAAGAGTAGCCAAATGGAAAAATACTTCCTGACCCAGCCAAAGAAAATAATTTGCAACAGTTTCCCAGCACAGAGAAAGAAAAAAGGGCGCATACACCGCAGTAAGATGCAGAAACTGAACTTCAGGGTAGTCAGCAAACCTTCTGATATTTGAATGGGTGTTTCGAAGATATCTGGAGGGGAAAAGGTAGACATTTTTACTATATAGTTTAATGAAGGCGATATTCAAGACCTAAAATTTTCTGTTTAAGAACAAGCAATTGATATTGCATTAATATTTATACTGTAAAAACATCTGCTGATCCTTACTACTTTTCATTTAGTGATCCCCAAGTTCTTTGGGCATGGTATACAAGATTGGAGAAATAACCTTGTTTTTCAAAGTCAATAAAGGGACTATTAAAAAGTCTAAAGTTAGCCTGTCCCTAAAGGGAACTTGTAGCGTTTTATAAGCATGAAAATAGTCACAGGTTTGCCCCATCGCATGGCAAACAGATGAAAAACCCCAAGTTGTCATTCCTTCCCCAGTGAAATAAGCGACAAAAATCGTATTGGTCTTCCCTTGTGCTTTTCACCATAGCAGTTAGTTTCTTAACAAGTTTAAATTATCTTAATTTCAATTAACTTAATGGATCTATAGCAATTTACTCCCACAAATTATGTGCCTTAAGTATTCTGATGTACACATTCAGCTATAACTAGGGGAATTCAATTCTAATTACTGCTCTCATCCCCCACCCTCCCCCCCCAAAAAAAA